>CAVNYN010231350.1:0-37068 GCA_963692815.1 Nyctanthes arbor-tristis
TAGATAGGTCAAAATCATATCAAAGGCTTCTGCCCCCTCGCCGAGCTGCCAGACCCTGCAAGAGAAACCATGGAGGTCCCTACTGCAGAGAGGAAGTGTGCTGAAGATGCGACCTGCACCGCGGGGGTTGTGTCCAGCTAGGGAATTGTGGCCTCTTCCTTCGAAGGTCAAGCTTAGGAGTTTGTTGTACCCTAGTAATCTTTGATAAATGTAATGAAAATTTCTTCAAGAGTTAGTTCGCTTTATATATAATTGTCACGCTTTATATATATTGGCAAAGCGACGTACCGTACGTCGTTCTTGCTTTATGGAGAACTCGTCTCTACTTATGCCTGTTTATTTTAGAATTTAAACATATCCTATATCAAGTGTTAGGACGCTTTACCAAGAAACTTGTCCTGGTCTCAGGTCCCTCCCCTGTTATCATAGTAGACTGAGAATTCCTCTGAATTCATTCCGCCAGATAGACGACTTGCTTTGTTCCTTCGAGCTGGGAGCCTTGGCAACTTGCCTTAGAGAGTTGGATCGCTAAGCAGAAAGCTGGTCTAAACCTTGGTGGCGAATCCCCTTATTGAATGTAGACTGAAAGCATGTTCTAGTCATGATCAAGTGTTAGGTCGCTAGCTAGAAACTTGTTCTGACTTAGATCGCAGACCTGTATACTTGAGCGCGGACTAAAAGCTTATTCTAGTCATTGAGCGTGAATTGCTCGACTTGAGCATAGACTAAAAGCTTGTTCTAGTCGTTGAGTGTGAATTCTTCGACTTGAGCGCAGACTATAAGCTTGTTCTAGTCATGGTCAAGTGTTAGGTTATTAGTTAGAAGCTTGTTCTAACCTAGATCGTGGACGTGTATACTTGGCTGTTGCGGATTCACCTTGTGTTCGCATCGAGAGGGGGATGTTACATCGGAATAAACATTCATCTTTTGAATTAACTGTAGGTTGCAAAATTATGGCTGATGCACATAAGCGTATTAATTTTTTAGCCATGACCTGACAGTTGGTATACAAATTTCTTTTTGTTTCCTGTGCATAAGTTGACCTCCACGACCGGGTGGGGGCAATATTCCCCCTTTAAGTGCTGGACGAAGAAGTTAGTCCGGCATTGCTGCTGTGCCTAACGTGTTGGCACTTGGATGTGGAGTTTAAGAGTGATGAATACTTCAGCCTATTGACTCTGGGGTTGATTGTACGAACTTCTATCAAGGCAATTGTTTTTTCTGTGTAATCCAGGTTGCATTCCCTTGATGCCTACTTGTCACCTCGAACTATAGCCATCCCATAGCAAGTTGAGAATTTCATGACGTAGTGATAAATGGAGGTCGCGGCTCTGAGCTTGTACAAAATTGGGCGACCAAGAATGGCATTGTGGTTTGAAGGTACGTCCATTATAATGAAGTCTGCCATTATTCTCCTTTTTGCAGGGCTCGTTTCCTAGTTCGACAAAGAATGTGATCTGGCCCTTTGCTTCAACATAGTCTACTAAAACCCTGGAGTTTGGTACCGTATGACCTAAAACTCTTTCGATCTATTTTCATTTACTGGAAAGTCCGCCGATAAATGATTTTCACAGTGCTGCCATTGTCGACCAAGGTTTTGTGGATTTTAACGCCAGAGACTAGCATAGTGATGACTAGAATGTCTACGTGAGGGTGTAACACACTGTAAGCATCTTCATTGCAGAAAAAGAGCGAGCTGGTTTAAGAGACAGGGGGTTGTGCCGTGATCAAGTGGTAACAATTCTGGGCTTCTCTCACGAGACCTCGCATATGTCTCTTGTAACCCTCCATGCTATTATTTCCACTGAAAAGTATGCGGATTTCAGTTGGAGGTTGGTTCCGTGGGAGCTGGGCGTTGAGGTCTGCATGGGGACAAGCTTGTCGGTCCTGCCGTTGGTGATTGGCCACGTATTCGTTCAGGTATCCCCATTCGATTAGCTTCTCGATCTCTTGTTTAAGATGCTTGAATTCGTCTGTGTTATAACCCATACTTCGATGATACTTACAGTATTTGGACTGGTCGACGTCCTTCAGTGGCTTCCTTAAGGGCCTTACCTTGGGTAAAATTGGATTATTTTGCAAGATGTTGAAGATTTGTTCAACTGAGGCGTTGAGCTTGGTGAAGGGCTTGAACGAGTTGGAAAACTTCTTGCCGCGTCGCGGGTTCTTCCTTTCATCCTTTGGGATTTTTTTGACTCGCAAAGTTCCTTCAATCGCCTCCTCAGCACTAATGTACTTCTCAGCCTGCCTCAAAAGCTCTTTATAAGTGCTCGGAGGATCTTCGTACATGACCCACCAAAAATGGGTGTCTTTGTAGAGACCTAATTTGACGTTGATCAGAAACGACTCGTCTGCCACTTTTTCCATGGTCATGACTTGTTTATTGAAGCTGTCAAAATAACCTTTTAGCAGTTCTGATTTTCTTTGCTTGATTGTCCCTAAAATCTCTTTGGAGGTGGCCCTGGCCTTGGATCCCATAAATTGGAAAGTGAATTCAGAGGAGAGCTGCTCCTAACTGTGCACGGACCCTGGGACCAAGTTTCCATACAAAGTTTGAGTTTTACCTTCCAAAATAAGTGCAAAAGCTTTACATATGATGGCGTCTGTGGCATTCTGCAGCTCCATCTAGGACACGTACCGGTGAAGGTGCACGATTAGGTCTGACTTTCCACAGTATGTCCTAAGGGAGCTTTATTTTCGACGGCATGACGGCTTCACAGATGAAGGGGTCAAAAGGGGATGGCCTTCCCCATTGGTCGTCTGCTACCTTTCCATTGGACTATTTCTGTTTGAGGTCGTTCAGCCATAACCTTAGCTCGTCCAGCTTGTGGATCTACTGAGAGGCTGATCGTTGGCCTCGCATTGTCTCTAGATGAGAGCTGGAAGCATGACTGTCATGGTTTGTGGGCGTAGGACTTCTCCTTCTCTGTCTTTGTTCGCTCAATCGCTAGCAACCTTGGATGTCTGGGACCTTGCTGAGGGCAAGGCCCTAGCCTGGTAAACACACTGCTTCTGACTGTATTTGTCGTAGGAGGTGGTGCAGCTTTAGCGTTCGGAGTTTTGGTCGGAGTGAAGTTTAGCCTCCTGCTGACATGTTCCCTTTGAGGGCTAGCCCTTACTGGAGACCTTTTGACGTTTTCAGCACGCTAAGAAGAGTTGCCATGAGAGATGAATCCCATCGTGCGCTGTTGAGAAGCTGGCGGGTTATGCTATTGCAACTGCTGGACTTCTTTGACAAGGGCCTCCACCTGCCGCCTAAGAGTTTCTGTCTCTGTTGTAGTTGCCGGTCATGAGGCGCCGGTACTGGCAGTGGCCAGGTTCTTTCTGAACCCATAGGGCAGTCTGACATCACTAGTTCTTGTCTTTTATCTCTCAGAGTGTCTTCCGTTCATTTCCTTTTACCAAAAGTTAGATTTCACTGGTAGTTTGCTTTACACAACTTTTTGTAAGTTTCTCATAGACTGCGCCAACTCATTGATGCTAAATTTCGCTTTTGACTCAACAAAAAAGATTTGTATTCACGGGGAATTTATAATCAGGTCGGTATGAGCAATAAATGCAGAAAAGGCAAGGAATGCTTGTAATCTTTGTAATAAATGGAAGACTATAAATGTGTAAAGACTATAAATGGAAAACACAACTTTTCTCACTTCTGTTTGCCTCTATTTATAGTGTACATTTACTTGTTTGTTGGAATAATGATTGCATGTATTTAATGCCAGACCCACAAGGATAACGTAAGTGTCAAATCGGTTAATCTTTCATTTTTTTTACTAATGGTTGTTTAAACCATTTATGGGGCAGGTAACCACCTTTACGCATTTAGTGCTGGCGTCCCATCAGTCGTACGTGATAAGATTTTCCACGTGGGTTCCCATGCTGCTATCCAGTGGGCTAGCTTGTTAGGTCGTGGCGCTACGTCGAGGCGTTACAAGCTCGCTATCTTGGAGCCCAGACGCCCAGGACCGTAAAAGCGCTTGGAGAAGATGCTCACCTTCAGGTCACTGAATCAGGTCTCCAGGTTTTCTAGTCGTCAGGTCGCCAGGCTGTTGCATTAGGTGAGGCGCTTAAGGCCTATTTCCAAAACACTATAGCTGTTGACCTTTGTTGACCTTTGACCCTCGCTGACTTTTGCGACCTGGCGAGGGCCTTAGCTTATGAGTCTTAAGCAGCCAAAAAGTTCAAAATTTTAATAGTGTTATAAAATAGAAGAAAAGAATAGAAAATCGAAAGAAAAATTGGGGAGAAAACTCATGAATTGTATATCATTACGGAAACCAGAGCAGCCTATTTATAGGCACAAGTCTATAGTTTCAAGGTATAATAGTCATTCACTAATTACATAATTTTTTACAACACTCCCCCTTAAATGACTTTTCTATACAATAATTGTCTCATCGAAAACCTCATTTGGGAAAAACCCTTTGGGAAAAATCTGCCAAAGTAAGAAGGAAAAGAATACAATATGTTCTACTCAATTTTGGAGTTTTCAAACGTTGCCTCATTAAAACCTTATCAGAAAAACCTAGTGGGACAAAAACTTTTCGAAGGAAAAAGAGTACGGTTGCTCTCCCTGACTTCAGCCAACAATGGTTCTCGTGCTTAGCCATCCACATCTCTACAATATCTTCAATACTTTGAAATATATTCTACTTCAGGTAGTACCAACTTTTCAGGAGTTTTATACCAACGGTTAATATCATATATGTCACAGATATTTGTTATACAAAGAATATGTCTCGTTAAAATCTTATAGGAAAAAACCCAGTGGAAAAAAAAATCCAAGTGAAGGAAAAAGAACACATTATTTTTCAGATACGTCATTAATGTTGCCTCATTAAAAACCTTGCTAGGAAGACCCATTGGGACAAAACCTTAGTCAAAGGAAAAAAAAGTACAATACGTGTCTCATTTATATTAACTGGTAATGTATACAAGAACTTTAAGTTCTTTATATGCTTCATTCAAGCATATCAAATCTAATGATATATTTCCATATATTGCCAGTCAAATGAAACTTCAGGTTTCAATAACATCCACCACATATTTAATGCTCTTTTAGCAAAACTGTCGATCGCTATATTATTGACATTATAACCTCTGTTCTAAAAAGCGCGCCTGGGCGCGGCCTTCACGCTTCGCTTTTGGGCTAAGCGATGAAAAAAGCGGTTAATGATTTTCGTTGATCGCCTAGGCACAATTAAGCGTTCCTAGGTGCGATTAAGCGCGCCTAGGTGGTCAAAAAAAACCGTTGACCGTATTTTTTTTTTAATTTTTCAATATTAAACCCTTAGTCACATTTGGGCCATTTCATAGCTGATGGTCTAGATAACAACACTGGGGCATTTTCTTCTTGTTTTGGGCCATTTAATAACTAAAAGTCTAAAATTCAATAATGTTAGGCCCATTAGACATTATCATTAAACCTAATAACAGTAGGAATCATCTACCTTTTTCCTTTTGAAAATACTAAATTGTATAATATCTTTTAAAATTATAATGTAGATATAATATTTATGTTTCTAGATGTGTTTTTCAATTTAGTATACATTATTTTAAATATTTAACAGCTTTCAATTGATTAAAAATTTTAAAAAATAAAAAAATCGAAAAACGCTTTTTAACGCTTAAGTGCCGCCTAGGCGCGCTTAAGCTTGCAAAGCTTGAAGCTTCGGGTCGACGCTTTTCTACGCTTCACACTTTTTAGAACACTGATTATAACAATCTGCAGGATTGCCTTTTTATCTTGGCCAATATTCAATGTCAACAATTTTGATGAAATTGATTCATTATCCTTACTATTTATTAAGCTCATGAGCATGTGTAATCGACTATTATTTTTTTTCGATTCCATCTGGTTTCAATATAGACATAATTTTATTGAGATCTCTTTATATCAGTAACTTCAGGTACCTGAGCCTCTTTAGGTACTTTTTAATTAGTTATGTCTGTATATTCTTCTGGTGTATATGCCCCAACAGGACCATCATAATTATCTGTTCCATATTCCTTTTCATGGATGTTTGTTTTGAAATCAACCACGTCATGCTTTAGGCATGCCATTAGTATCTCAAATCCTCCCACAGGATTTTATATCAATCCAAGATGGAGCATTTAACATAGTATATATTGGTAACTATACAGTCAGTGATATGAAACGCATACTATTACAAACTCTAAGTTTGCATTACACATGCGAGGATTACAATTACACATTTCATATATTTGTTACCAACTAGCAATTCCTCCCCCTAATGCTGAAAAAACTATTTAATTTAAGAAATAGTCAGAAAAGCATGAGGTAATATATAATCCTTCATGGATGAAGGATACAAATAGGGATTCAAATCCATTGCATATCCTCAGTATTACAATAATATCCATCTTAATAGGCGTGGTGGAGCAACAATACATATCGCACTTATCAACTTTAGATGGAAGCTTCTTACTATAAGTCAAATATGCGAGATATCATATATTCTGTTGGCATGTTATAAGAATACTGCTATATGTGAAAGATTAATATCACTTAAACACAAATGGATTGTTCTCAATTAATAGTATAGCAAATAATCTGAGGCGCATAATATTATTTTGCTAACCATAGGCAATTAATATCTCAATCAATATATGAATAATTAATGACTTTTCAAATAAAATTCACTAGCAAGGTATATATATATATATATCTTTTATGATATCTAAAAATTTGGCTCATAAGCAATTAATTGAGCAAATATTCTCGCAAACTCGCAAACTTCTTTTTACGAGTTTGACATGTGACCTCTAGTGGATCCAAATTCATAAATAATCTAGAAGGTCCACATGAGGGTGAATGGGCCCACACAGTTCGCCTTGAACATTTTCCAGATATATTTGAAACTTATATCCAAATAGCTAGTGGTTATTAATAGTCAAATTGCCTCAGAACTTGGAGCACATGAAAATTTGTTTAAATGGAAGAAGCTTCTACTCTTTCGATTATTCTTGATAGTTCTTATTATCAACAAACTGGGATGGTCTAACCGGTCCTGTCAAATAGAAAATTTTCATAATATTGAACCTTTAGTCCAATATAACAAGTAATATATTTGAACAACGCTATCAAAACTTTTAAAGCAAGAGGCATTAGATTCTCAACTCAAGTCATGCTGTATGGGAGAAGACTGATGATAGATGACTAGCTTTTAAGAACCATCACTACAGCATGTAATATGGTGTGATGCCAAACAAAAGTTGGGAGTTTTGTTTTTATAAACAGTGGTCTAACAATTAACTAAACAGTTTTGCTAAACCATTTGAAGTGTGGACATAAGCAACTAAATATTGAATCTCAGCTCTGATTACCATGTAATAATAGTCGATTGCTTGAGATCAAAACTCACCAGTATTATCAAGATGAATTTTCTTGATTGAGGAATTGCACCTTTTAGTTTTATTTTAGGATCAAGTAGTTTAGAAACATTTCATTTCTAGTAGAAAACAAGCGAATATGGGATATCTAGTAGAAGTATCAATTAATACCATACATTGATAAATGGTTCACAGAGTACAAATATCTGCCCATATATATCTCCATGAATTCTTTCCAAGAAAATTGGAAACTCAATATTAATCTTCATACAGGAAGGTGTGATGACTGTTTTGCTCACAACAGCATATGGGAAACCATTTGTGTTGATATCAAATTCAGCCTTTGATCTAACAAACATGATTTGTACTCACGGCAAAGTTATATTTGAATTGGCTTGTGTAGTTAATGTGTAAAGGCAAGGAATGTTTGCAATAAATGGAAGAGAATAATGTGCCAAAGATAAGAAGAATGAGATTTTTTTCTTTTTTCTGGGTCTCTCAATTTTTTGGCTTCATTCACTCTATTTATAGTATAAACTTGTCATTTACATGGGAATAATGATTGCATTCATTTAATGTTGGACTCACATGAATGATGCAAGGGTAAAATCAGCTGAGATTAATCCTTTACTTTTGACTAATGGCTACCCAAACCATGCATGGGATGGATAACCACCGTTTCACATTTAATGTTGGAATCCAATCAGTCATGAGCGATAAGATTTACCACATGAGTTCCCAATATGCTATTTAGGTGAAAATCTACTAGGTCGTGGAAGTAGATAGGAGAACTATGAGATCGGAAGAGCTAGATGTCCTGAACCCTGGCAACACATAGAAAGAAGATTCATCTCTTAGGTCACTGGAACGGGTTTCCACCTTTTTTGCTCTTCTGGTCGCTAGGTTGTTAAGTTGGGCGAGGCTCCCTGGAGCCTGTTTCCAAGACCCTGCGACCATTGGCCTTAGTTGTCATTGGTGACCTAGTGTAGCTCTGGGTTAGCAGCCTTGAAGTTATGCTAGCAATTTTCTTCTGAGATTTTATTACCGCCTGAAGTTGGGCTCCTTGAATTTCAAAATGATTGGTATGGCACACTCTGTCATGTGTCAATCATCTGATGGAATGGCAGTGATCACTATTCTAACTGATGCATCATCGTTTCCCGACGTCACACACGCGGCAGCCATCCTTCTACCTTCTCACACTTTTCGTTCTCACTAGCCTATTTATACCCCTTCCTCTTTATTTTCTCTTCCCTTTGCCCCTGTTTATTCTGCAATCAACTTCCAAAGGGACTTCGACCGCAAGTTTTCTTACGCTTTGCGATACCCTTCGCGTAAAGGTAATTATTCTTCTTTCTGTTTCTTGGGAATTTTTCCGGTTGGAATCCCAAATTAGCTTTCAGAATCTAGGACATTGCGAAATGGAGGATGGAGAGAAATATCTTCTGGGAAGAGTCGTAGAATAAGGAGTTGTGGTGGATGTAGGAGGATCCACAAATGAGCAGGCGGCTGGATCGGCACCAGGTCGTGCTAGAGGTCCAAATCAAATCGACCGACGATGAGAGTAAGAGAGAGAGTGATGAGGCGGTGATTCGTGATAAAGACTAGCCATGGGTTTGCAAACATATTCTTTTGAAGGTGAAGGAGAGCGACTTGAATGTGCTACGGCAAAAATATCATGTTCCAGACCGTGTGGTGCGCTGGGTCCTTTATGAAAAGGAGCGGGCTCATTGCCCTCCGAGAGGGTATGTTGCAGCGAACACAAGGATGTTCGAGGCTGGTTTTCACATTCTGCTTCCACGGCCGGTTATCAAGCTATTAAAGTTTTGGGAAATCGCCCATTCTCAAATCACTCTTGCGAGCTGAAGGACCATTATTGGGGTCTTTGCTCTCTGACCGCGTAAAGGCTGGGGATATCTGAGCCCTAAGGACTTTAACTCTTATTACGTGCTGAGGACCTTGCCATCCACAAAGGAAGGGTTTCATATAGCTGCGCCACCCAAGGCTTGGACCTTGAGCCTCTGGGGAAACTTGGTGAGAAGGGCATCTGAATCTAGGCCTAACTGTAAAGAGAGTTGGTCCTAGGTAGGAAGTGAGTGGAGAAGCCCACTGAGTCCAAGGAAGGAGGACGCAAACGTCCACACGGGCTATATGGAGCCTAGTAAGCATGCTTTCAATAAAGTTATTCCCGCGGCCCGATGAACTGATGTTTAACTGCGTTTTCTTTTCTTATTAGGTGTTGAGTGAGGTCTGTCGTTAACTCGGACATTTAAAGACCAAGCAGAGATCATTTCCCAGATCCCCGAACATCATTGCAACATTACACAATTGACAGAAGAGGATTTTTGGGTCAGCATCGGTCTGTTTGATCCCAGAACCAAGCACATTTCCGGAGACCCCGACAACTGTAAGCGATTGCTCCCTTCATCAACTTTTCATTACTTGTTTGATGATTTATTTCTTGTGCGTATACGACCGGACACTTGGCGCTCTTTTTAGGGAAAAAAACATCTTTCCATGGGCCAAAGACTGGGCCGTTTGTGAAACTGAGAGGAAGAGCACTGCATGGAAAAAGAAGAGAGTTGTTCATGACCAAGCTTAAGGGATGAGGACTACCACACAACTCACTGAGGCTTTAAGGAGATAAGAGGAGAAGAAAAGGCAGAGGCAGCAGAGGGCTACTGGAATACAGCCTATGACTATTGATGATATGGTCGTCTCTGAGCGCCATGATAAATAGCGGTTGGCCATTCGGGAGCCTCTGGCAGACTTGCTCTGGTAGAGTCCACGCCTCTTTTGGCTAGTGAGGAATGAGGATCTTTTTCTCTCAATGGATCCAACTTGCCTGGCCGAGCTGGAGAAAATTCATGGCACAAAGCTGAAGGCGCTGCTTAAGTTCAGTTTGGCTAGGAAGCCTCTTTCCACCACCGTCCCGGGAATGTCGAAGGCCATCATCGACGCCATGAATAGTGTGGCACGAGGCTGGTCAGGCTCTGCTATCAACTCTTCAATGGGTAAACTCTTGCAAGCAAGCATGGTGATGTGAGCTCGGTCGGCCATTTTAGAAGAACACGCTATGGCCGTGTGGAGGACTTTGTTGGGGAGAAATAGAAGCTCTCCATCCAGGTGATTGAGGCCATCAGGGCTAAGAAAGAGATGGAATTGGTTCTTAAGGAGAAAGACCAAGAATTTCATGTTTCCAGGGGAAAATCAGTTGATTTGGAGGTCGAGTTAGAGGCTTGGCATAAGAAATATGAGGACCTGGGGACTCAGCCAGTAATGGAGAGGTTGAACTACGAGCTTGCCCTAAAAGAAGCTTAGGACAGGGCTGCTGCCAGTGGACTCATCGGTTATACTGAGGCGGTAGAGTGGTACAAAGCCTCTGAGGAGTATAACAGTGCTAATGTTGACCTCTATTATGAGATAGCCAACGAGATCCTCAGGGAGGTAGTGATGAAGCGCCTTGAGTACGACTTGGGCTTCCTCAAAGAGAAAGTCGCCAGGCTAAAGGAAGGTTGCTGCAATGTGAGCTCTGACGAGGAAGATGAGATTGAGGTCATCTCTCAATCAGAAGCCCCTGTTCCTGCCAGAGAGAGTGTGGATGTTGTTGCTCCTACTACAGAAGTGAAGGCAGCTATTTCGGCTAAAGAGGACGTGGTCACAGCCTCTGAGAGCCGTACTTAAAAGTTTATTTTTTGTAACCCAACCCTTCTGATATCTGTATTTTTAAATGAAGTAAAGAATTTTTCCAATTTTCAGCTCGTTTTGTTAAAATATTTTTACCATTGGTCGTTCCTCTTCAGCGAGGAGCTCATCTATGTTCTTGCTTACTGGTGCAAAACCCTACAAAAATTCTTGGCCAAGTATTAGGACACCTCAATAAGAAGCTTGTTCTAGTCTCCGGTCACGTGTTCATTGGCGTAAAGAATTGAGGATACGTCCAAGTCCGAGCCTATCCGTCCGGCAATTCATTTTGTTTAGCTCCAAACTGAACTTGTATACAGCCTGTCCCCAAATATTCGGTTGCGTAGTAAATAGTTCATTTGAACTTTTGGTCGTGGAGCCTTTTGTTTGGGCGTAGAGTTACAAGCCTAAAGCTTGTTTCAGTCGTGATTTTTGAGTGGGTAAGGCGAACCGTTTTAGATGAGTGTTAGGTCGCTGGTTAGAAGCTCATTCTAACCTTGGTTGTGAAACCTTTTACTCGAGTGTTAGGTTGCCAGTTAGAAGCTCATTTTAACCTTGGTTGCAAAACATTTTACTCGACTGTTGCGGATTTACCTTGTGTTCGTACTGAGGCTAGAATCTCATAGGGAAAATGTTTTATCATTTTCAGAGATCAACTGTTAATTGGCAAAAGCGCGGCTCTGAGATTTTTAGAGCTCGTGCAGGCATGTGAATGACCGGGCAGTTTACAAAAAATTGGAGACTATACAAAATTCAAAGTTGGTACCCGACATCTGTCATTTTCCTTTCCAAGGCATTCAACCCTTAATGGGTGTTTCAGCTCTATGTCTCCTGTGCATTTCTTACTCATCCTTGTGCTTTTGGTCATCGTGCTAGAGAGGAGTATTTTCCCTTTGAGGACAGGGTAAGGATTTCGCCCTGTCATTCCTTTAGTTGGTCCTTGTCGTTATTGCTTTTAGATCGCATGTCAATGGGGTCACTGATCCAGGAAGTCGGTTTTCTATGACTCTCAATGCTTGAGCCCTTCTTAAGGAAATAGAGGCCAAGCTTTTTGCACCGGCTAGAAGAGTTCCGGTGGGTTGTCGACCTTATTCCTTCTATTTTAAGGTTAACTGTGCGAACTTCTGGAGGGGTAGTCGTGACTTCAGCATAATCTAGATTGCACTCTCGTGCTACCTGTTGAACGCCTTGAACAATGGCCGTCCCATAGCAAGTAGGGAATTTCATGACATAGTGATAGATTGTAATTGTAGCCGTGAGCTCGTATAACATTGGGCGCCCTAGAATGGCATTATAGTTTGAAGGCATGTCCACAATGATAAAGTCCGACATTATCCTTCTTTTACAAGACTTATCACCTAATTCTACGAGAGGCGCGATCTAACCCTTTCCTTCCACATAATCTCTGGTAAAACCCTAGAGTCTGGTCCTGTAAGGCCTCAATCTCTTCTGGTATATTTTCATCTACTAGAAAGTTCACCAGTAGATGATATTTGCGGTGCTACCATTGTCCACAAGGTCTTGTAGATATTAATACCTGAAACTAACATGGTGATGACCAAGGCATCTGCGTGAGGGTGTAACACACCGTAAACATCCTCGTCACAGAAGGAGAACGAGCTAGTTCGAGAAACGAGAGGTTGTGTCGTGAGTAGGTGGTAGCAATTCTGGGCTTCTCTCACGACACCTCGCCTTTGTCTCTTGGAACCCTCTATGCTATGGTTTCCACCATTGAATACGTGGATTTTGGCTGGAGGTCGGTTTCGTGGGACTTGGGCGTTGAGTTTCGCGTCGGGACAAGTTAGTCAATCCTGCCCTTGGTGATTTGCCACGTATTCGCTCAGGTACCCCCGTTCGATTAGCTTCTCGATCTCCTGCTTAAGGTACCTGCATTCGTCCGTGTCATAACCCACACTCTTATGGTACTTGCAGTACTTGGATTTGTCGGCATCCTTCAAGGATTTCTTTATAGGCCTTGCCTTCGGCAAGATTGGGCTGTTCTGTAGGACGTTGAAGTTGTGTTCAATGGAAGCGTTGAGTTTTGTAAAGGGTTTAGTTGAGCTGGGCGGCTTCTTGCTTCGTCGTAGGTCCTTTTTATCTTGTGGTCTTTTTTATTGTCCTTTGGAGGCTTTTCAGACCTCACACTCCCTTTGATAGCTTCCTTAGTGCTTATGTACATTTTAGCTCTCCTTAGAAGTTTCCTATAAATGCTTGGGGGTCCTCGTGCATGGCCCACCAGAAATGGATGTCTTTATAAAGGCCCGACTTGACAACTATCAAAAGTGATTCATCTGCCACATTTTGCATAGTCATGACTTGCCCATTGAAACAGTTTAGGTAGCTTGTGAGTGGTTAGGCATTTCCCCATTTGATGGTTCCCAACGTCTCCTTGGGGGTTGTCCTGGCCTTTGATCCCACGAACTAGGGTATGAATTCAGTAGAGAGCTACTCCCAACTGTACACAGATCCTGGGGCCAAGTTGTTGTACGAGGTTTGTGCATTCCCTCCCAGAGTAAGTGTGAAGGCCTTACACATGTTAGCCTCAGTAGCATTCTGAAGCTCCATCTAAGATACTTATCGATAGAGGTGAGCAACTAGATCTGACTCACCATAGTAAGTTCCTATTCGGGAGGCAATCTAGCATTACTACTTCTTGCTCTTTGGCTTCCTGAATGTTTTCCACTCGTTTCCTTTCGATAGGAGTTTTTTTTTTTTTTTTTTTTACACAGCTTTTAGTAGAGTTTCCCACAAACGGTGCCAATTTGTTGATATCAAATTCAACCTTTGATCCAATAAATAAGATTTGTATTCACTAGATATTTGTATTTGAATTGGCTTGTATAGTTAATGTGTAAAGGTAATGAATGTTTGCAATAAATGAAAGAGAGTAAGTGTGCTAAAGACAAGAAGAATGAGATTTTTTGTTTTTTCTGGGTCTCTCTTTTTTTCGGCTTCATTCACTCTATTTATAGTGTAAACTTGTCATTTGCATGGGAACAATGACTGCATGCATTTAGTGTTGGACCCACATGAATGACGCAAGGGTCAAATCAGCTGAGATTAATCCTTCACTTTTGACTAATGGCTACCCAAGCCATACATGGGATGGGTAACTACCGCTTCGCATTTAATGTTGGAATCCAATCAGTCATGAGTGATAAGATTTCCCACGTGGGTTTCCAAGATGCTGTTTAGATGACAAGTCTACTAGGTCGTTGAAGTAGATTGGGGAACTATGAGCTTGTGGGCGTAGAGGCTGGATGTCCTGAACCCTCGCAATACATAGAAGGGAGATTCGTCCTTTAGGTCGCTAGAACGGATTTCCACGTTTTTTGGTCGTCTGGTCGCTAGGTCGTTAAGTTGGGCTAGCCTCTCAGGGGCCTGTTTCCAAGATCCTGCGACCATTGACTTTGGTTGACATTGGCACCTAGTGACTGCAATTTGCTAAAAGAAATTTCTAGTTCTTTAGATTGCACATATGTGAATTATTTACCGCATCATAGTCGCTCATGTATGCTCAAACCTATCACGCCACAGTATAAAGTTCTTTCAGTGAACAAACTTCAGGTTTGTGACATGATTTGTCTCAATTGTTTTTATAAATGTATAATACATTCGAGATGGTAGTGCTGAGAATTTTTCCTTTATCTGCTTTCGGCAAGATACAAAGGAATTTAAGCAAAAGTTATATTATTATTTTGCATTATCTCAACGTAATATCCATTAGATATCTTTAAAAATCAATAAGTTTCTCTTGAATTTGCTAAGACACATCATCAATATACAATTTTGTAATATTTACAAAATAATACAAGCTCTTATGGAGCTTTTGATGATGTTCGATGCACCTAATATATAATATTAACATTATTTTAGACTAATATTAATTCAGAAAGTACTTTGTCTTGAATAATGGTGTGTGTAGTTGCATTACCAACTAGAAAAATTTATTATGATATAACCACCAATCAGGTTACCAATATTGCCTTTTGGATCAGTAAAGAAAGCAGAAACATCAAAGTAAGTCACTACTTGACCATTATAATAAAGGAAATTAATCTCCGCTTTCCTTTTTCCCTTGATTGATTACAAGTTACATATCTACAAGGTATTTTGCCATACGATAGGTACGTGTTGAATGCCTTTTCATGCTCCCTTTTTGATGAGCTATTATTATTGGATGCTCTATGGATCTCACTATTAGGGTGTTGTTCTTGAATTTTCCCATGTCTTTACCCATGGTTCACGATAAGTTGTGGCATTTGTTTCAGGCAATGCAATGAAACTAGTGGGGGCAGAACTCATGATTTTTCATATATCATGTGGATATTTGACAGTAAAGTACTCAAGAGTCAGACATAATAACGAAGAAAACTAAGTGCTTTTGTATAATTCTTAGATGTGTTTCCTTCTTCTATTGTCTTTCACAAGCCATTTGAGATTAGATGAACTAAAATATCAAGAGCCTATGACAAATAATTCTTGATGATATGTTTCGTACAACTAACTAAAATTTGGTTATATTGACTATCAGTATAACATGTGAAGTCGTGAATATCAACAAGATATGAGTATTTATACTCTCCTTTAAGGAGTATTGTATCATATATCACTAATATCTATAGCCATCAAGACATATGCTACTTCAGGAGCATAGTAAATTTTACTTTTAAAATCAATCTGAGTTATTGCTACTTCAGGAGCAATAGATCAATCTTCTTCAGGAATATTGAATTACCAATGAAATTAGATCCTTAGATCCAATATAAATTGCTCTTTAGGAGCATGTGACATTGTTCAGAATATTACAATTGATTGTACTACTTCAGGAGCAACAACTTATTTAATCTAACTAAAGTGATAATAAACTCAAAATAAATAACAAGATAAGAAATAAATAATGTATATAACAAATAATAAAATAGATAATTTATAATCAGCAATATAAAATATTCTTCAATAATATTTATTTACTCTATTTTTCTTCAAGAAAATATAGATCTACATCTCATATATCATGCTAGTCAAAAGAACACCATATTAAATTAGAATATGATGAGATCATATTGTGTTCTTCAGAAATCACAACGTATTACTCTTAATAATCTTTAAGACTATTAAGAATTAGAGAATCCTAGTTCTTTAGGAATTACGGCAAATCTTATATGGCTTTTCTAAAGCCAATCACATTCTTCTCAACTATGAGAAGTAATTGGTGATTCTATAGGAACCATAAGAATAATATATGCCAAGACTCTTCAGGAACCAATCATATTCTGCTGGAATATGGAGCATAAATTGTGATTCTTCATCAATCAGAAACTATAATATATAAATTACAATAATCTTCAAGATTATTAGTAAATTTTGGAACGATCGTGTTTCTCCAGGAAACCACGATAAGTATAAGTTCATTAGGCAATTTATTAAACATGGATTAACATCCACATTAAATATGAATTGATAATCAGTAATTGGAATTACATAAAAATTAATAATAATTATCCAAACATGATAACCAAAAATCTATGATGCATAATATATCAATCCTTTATGCAATGAAAGAAAATAAGAAAAAGATAAAATCAATATATAGAAACGGTGGCAAATGCTTGAAGCAAAGAAATGAGACTACCATGAATTTTCTCAATTGCTTGTAAAAGAATTCTCAAAACTCGAAACTATGGATGAAACAAAAACTTTTAAATAATATTTAAAGCAAAAATTTTTTGGAGCTTCCTGTACTGATAATGTGTTATAAACTAAAAAAAAAAAAGAATAGAAAATAGAGAGAAAAGTTGGAGAGGAAACTTGTAAATTGTATATCATTATTAGAACCAGAGCAACCTATTTATAGGAATAAGTCTAGGGTTTCAGAGGTATAATAGTCATTCACTAATTACATAATTATTTACAATAAATAGATCATTATTGAAAAAATGTTTATTGTGAACCGATGAACCGTATTCGTCTTTATTTCACAGCATCAGATTGTTTTCTAGATTGGTTCCAGTATTCGCAAATTTTCTTCCATGTTTTCCTTAACTCTTTTTAAGACTGTTTTTAATCTTCATTAGTGAAAGATATCGTATTACGAATAGCACATATATTGTTTTTCTTTACACACACGTAAACGATCAAATATTATATTGTTTTTATAATCATGTTTAGTCTTCTTGAATTGCATAAATTATCTGGTATTATCATCATTTACAACACATGAGTGAAATAACTAGTAATATTTGGTACGAAGGTGGTTGTAACTTCTTCTGAAATACTTATTGGGCCAGATCCAATATAAGACACAAGGCCCACTTAATAGTTTATGGAGAAAATTAGGAAATTTAATATAAATTACATAAATTTTCGAAAAATATGAAAATTTGGCGTCTACAAATCATCATGTGCGTCCAAAAATCACTACGCCAATTAATATGTATGGGTTTTATAGCTCTTTTTGTGCCATTTGAGATTTTGCCCCTCTCCTATTTTTTATTTTCTTCTTTGTCTAAGTATTCTCTTTAGATTATTTGTAATTTCTCTGTGTAAATTAATGTGACTTTTAAATCTAAAATAACACAAATGAAACTTTTATATATATGACTTTTTAATATAAATATGATTATGAAGAAATTTCTACATGTGACCTTTAGTTACAAAATAACACAAATGTTAATATTTTATATGTGACATTTTGATAAAAATGAACCGATAAATATATCACATTTATAAGTAAAAAAAGATTTTTACGTGACTTTTTTTATCTGTGATTTATTTGTCAAATCAAACTTTTTGAATTAAATGTGACTTTTATATGACTTTTGAGTTAAACATAACTTTTATACTTTTACATAAGATTGTTAAAATCGTATTTTTTAATCGAATCAATAAGGAATTCTGCAAATCAGACCGATGGATCGAATAGTAAATCGTAAGATTTTACTAAAACTTAATTTAAAATTTGTGATTAATAATCTATTAAAAATAAGAACCAATAGTAAGTTCAAATCATTCAATAAAAATTAAATATATAGTCAAATCACCTAATTAAAAAGGTAACTATTGTTAAAAATTTAAAATCATGTAATTAAGGAGTCAAAGTCTCAAGCAATTACAAAATGACCCCTTTTTTTTATTAAATTTAGAAATGGAATTGGACTGGATACCTACGGCCCAGCCCAAATTACTTTTATATAAGTTCTGATGGGTACTTTTATATAAGTTAAAGAAACGCCTCGGCAAATTAAGGCAACTCAGTGGCGGCGTCTTCTCCTTTTAAGGCATTTGGCCTTTTACGTCTCTTTTTTACCCTAAACACCAGCCACCAGCTCTTCCTCTGTCATTTCTTTGATTTCCAGACATGCCATTATGAATCGTTTGAATCTGATGGAATCGTGCAATTCCGTCCGATTCCAAATGATTTCTAAACGTTTCCATGTGATTTTTCTTAGATACGATTTTTTGTTCAATTTGAGTCGTTTAGGTAACTTGGATCGTAGAATTGTACGATTCTGTGATTCAACTCGCGATTTTAACAACCAGGCTTTTACATGTGACTTTTCCATTTAAAAAAAAAAAAAAAAGATGACAGTTGCTCGCGACTTTGCACTTGCTTTGTGAATTGTTAATTAAGTGTATTTTTTAGTTAAATATAACACTTGTTTTGTGACTTATTAATCAGATGTGACTTTTTAATGCAAAGCGATTTGTTATGTGACTTTTGAACTAAAAGTGTGACTTTTTAATGGAAAGTGATTTGTTATATGACTTTTGAATTGCCTTGTGACTTATTAATCAAATGTAACTTTTTAATGAAAAGTGAAACTTTGTCACTTATTAATCAAATGTAACTTTTGAATTAAAAATGTGTCCTTTTAGTGAAACGTGACACTTGCTTTGTGACTTATTAATCAAATGTGGCTTTTTAATGAAAAGTGATTTGTTATATGACTTTTGAATTAAAAATGTAGCCTTTTAATGAAATGTGACACTTCATGTGTGACTTTTTAATCAAATGTGACTTATTATGCGACTTTTGAATTAAAATTATAACTTTTTATTTTTATACGTGACTTTTTAATATGTGACACTATGATTTTATAACGTATCAACACTTTATGCTTGTAACATTTTAATTAAAAAGTCATAGTGAATTGCAATCATTAATTACTTTCCAAAAAATAAAATGAAAGATATGTGATTTTTTGTAAATGTGACTTTTTGACGAAAATATAATGATTAACATGACTTGTTTCACAGGAATGTAACATACATACACACTGTATAGGGACAACACATCATCTAATAAAACCATACTTATAAGTTATGAAATTTTTGTATATATATCTCTTTGCAAAAATAACATTAATGTGATTTTTTGATGAAAAGTAACAAAAATATAACTTATACAAAATTTTGGGACTTCTAATGAAAGAGTGACAAAAAAATATAAAAAATTTATAACTAATTAATGGTTATTGAGGACCCACCATAATTATTTTTGGGTTAAAATAATTAAGGCATTTGCTTACCTACAACGCTACACTGCATGAATGAATTCCACAGTATTTGTACGTTGCGGAAACTTTTTATGTATTTTTCTAATTCGGCCCTATTTCGACTTTATGTATTTTTCTAATTCGGCCCTATTTCGACGGTAATTGTCTAAAGATCCCTTTTTTTTATTTATGTAATGAACTTAGGCCAGACTTTTTTTCCCCTTTTGTATTAGTTCTTTTAACCCGTTTAATTAAATTAAGTCCAATTAGTGTCCCAGCTCAAAGTTGGATTAATTAGGAAAATCCAGTAGTTTTCAAACCTGATTGTAAAAATCATGAGTAAAATACACTTTTTGGAAATTTCAACTGGCCAACCTTCCCACCACTACGACCCTTTGTGTTTGCTCGTCTCTTTTGCTCTCTCTCTCTCTCTCTCTCTCTCTCGACATTGCCAACGTTGCCGCCGCCACTACCACCATCACACGCCTCCACTTCCACCACCGTCACCGCCACGAGTAACAGCACCATCTCTACCATAGATTTTCGTATTCATCAATCTGAATTTTCATTTGTATTCTTGTGTTGATTTCAGTTTTGATTTGTTTTCCAATGTTGATTTTTAGTTTT
Organism: Nyctanthes arbor-tristis; assembly: GCA_963692815.1. Classification (NCBI taxonomy): domain Eukaryota; kingdom Viridiplantae; phylum Streptophyta; class Magnoliopsida; order Lamiales; family Oleaceae; genus Nyctanthes; species Nyctanthes arbor-tristis. The sequence goes on from CAVNYN010231350.1 coordinate 20,163, forward strand.
TATGTTGAATTTCTGGCGTTTAAATTAGATTTGATTTTCGAGTTTTGCATTCATCAATCTGATCTTAGTTCGAGTTTGTGTTTTGTGTTTTGTATTGATTTCAGTTTCAATTTATTTTCTAGTGTTTATTTCAGTTTTTTGTGGAATTTCCACTGAGTAGTAGTTGTCATATTGTTGTGGCTTGGTTATTCTAGCAAATTATGGTTGTTGTGACGTAGTATTTCGGCGAGTTATTGTGTTGTTGTGACTCAATGTTCTAGTGAGTTGTTGTGTTATTGTGACTCGATGTTGTCGCGAGTTGTTTTTATTGTGACTCGGTGGGCGAGTTGTGTTTGATGTGACTTAGTGTTTTAGCTAGTTATTTTTATTGTGACTAGGTGTTTTGGCGTGTTGTGTTTGATGTGACTCGGTGTTTTGGCGAATTGTGGTTGTTGAGTTATAATATTATGATATCACAATGTAAAACACCTGATTTTTTCAAAAAAGAAAAATAAACTTAATGTACCTTAATTTTAAAAGCTGTGTAAAAAAACATTTGTATTTTTCAAGTTAACTCCTCAAAGTTCATGTATGACGATCTGGTCCATGATTAGTCCAATTGTCATAATTGGAATTGATATTCTCCAAAGGTCCAAATCGAGTCCAAATAATGTCCAAGCACGGGTAATTCTCCAAGCATAGATAATGTTCATATAAGTCCAATGATCGTTCATACTCCAAGTATAGGTAATTTAGTCCATGTAAATCTATGGTCCAAGTATCGGCTCAGCAATGTGAGGGACATTTTGGATATGTTGTATAGTATAATTAGTGAAACTGTCTCCATCAACCAATCTAGAAGGAAGCTGTTACTACCTTCCAAATATCCAGTTTTACCATTTTGCCTTAGCAGTCAGTTCATATAGTTCTTGTTCATTTCTTTTGACTTTCAATAGTTAGATATGTATGCCTTTAATCAGGACACAGTTCATTCATGCCCCATATCATCTTGGATTAATATTAAAGCCAATCTTCATTACCAAAAGAGCCCACTTACATAAGAAGGCTAATGACTCATACATCAAGCCATATTGGTTTAAAATACAAAAGAGCCATAATAGTAGTTAAGTTTCTTCCTACTGCACGAGCTACTAGTTGTTATTAAGTAAAGCTTGAAAGATTAGAGGCCTTGGAGTGATGAATTGCTCAGAATACATAAACTCTCTGGTCAAAGCACAAAATACATGAACTTCATATCAAGTTCCAACATAGTAATTCAAACCAATATCTTCTTCATACGATCCTCACACATTGGTCTCTATCACATGTCAAAGTTGATTGCCGTCCTCAGATCCCATGCATCTGCTAGCCAAGATTAACACGTTACATTTGATCATCTCAAGGCAGTAAATGATAAGAGTAAGTTCGTGAAAACTTAGTGAATAACAACATGATTGTGCTTAGTCAAACATGATGCATGATCAAAACCTGTCAAGTAAGCTCATAATCAAACATGAAGCATGATCAAAACTTATCAAGTATGAGGCCCTTTTTTCCCTAAGGATCTTCGGTACACCAAACTTGAGTACCATCCTCAGATCCCATCCGTCCGCTACATGAGATTTCGAACATGTAACACTTGATCATCTACAAGATAGTAAGTGATAGGTAAGTTTGTGAAAACTTAGTGAGTAACAATAAGATTGTGATTAAACCAATAAGCTCATAATCAAACGTGATGCATGACTATAACTTACCAAAAATTAATCAAGTATGAGGCCCCTTTTCCTTTAGGATCTTTGGTATGTTCGAGAGCTTCCAAGATCACTTTGATCTCCAAAATTGCTGTGTAACATAGACTGAACAGCCCTAACAAAACGGCCGATTTCATCAAAATGGTCGTGAGAATACTAAACAACCATAGGCATGAATCCATTCCTCTTCCCCAATTGTATCCTTATTGGAGGACTCTAAACACCCTCCCCTATCTCTGGAATCATAAGATGAGTTAAGGCTAAGGACATAACTTATCAAACTTATAAAAAAGGAACATAGCATCACTTAAAGGAACTTTTTTCATGAACAAAGCATGCTTACTTCACAAGATTATTGTGCAAAATAACAATGATGCACGCAAAGAATTATTAGGGTAAGGACAATCTATTTACTCACTGTTACCCACAATTTAACCTTCCAAGTTTGTTGAAAACAGATAGCAAAACTGATTTCAGATTTATATGCACAAAACAGAGAACAAAGGAGTTCTCTGCACCTAATTAGAATACTTTCCGGTTCTGATTTTGCATTCAAAACTTAACAACATTAATAGTCTGACCTTAATCTTCAGTTTGTGAACCTTAATTACAAAACTTTACAAGGTTAATCTGGCCTTTATGGAGATGCAGACCATACAAAGGAATAAGGCTTCTAAAACGGTGTTTTTATGCTAAAACACTAAGGGACTTTTGGTACTAAAAAGGCTAGACTAGAAGAAGACAGCTATGAAGTTTTTACATCTTCCTAAAACCTGCTATGGTCGATTATTTCTCTCTATAAAGGTCTGATTTTTTTGGGCTGAGGAGAGGGGATTATATACACATGTTTACAAGAAAAAGTAGGTTCCCATGAAGACAAGTATTCTACTTCATTGATGTGTCTGTGCTTCCTCGCAGCTCTGCCGTTTTGGGCTGAAGTGTAAAGGCAAGATAGTCTTAGCTCTATCCCAGAAGTTAGCAAGAAATTGTCGAAGCTTCTGTACTCTCCACCACCATCACATTGTAGCGTTTTAATTCTTTTGTCAAACTTGTTTTCTACTAAACTTTTTAACTGGATAAAGGTTGATATAGCTTTTGACTTTTGTTTAGAGGATAAATCCAGGTAAACCTGGTGCAATGATCAACAAACAATATATAGTATTTGAAGCCTGAGGTAGAGTTAATAAGTGAAGGTCCCCATAGGTCACTATGAATCAATTCAAGTGGATTATGAGCTAATGAGGTGGAAGTTTTGAATGACAAAGCATGGGATTCCCAACTGACACGCATCACAGAAAGAGGAAATTTTATTACTAAAGATAGGTTCATTACAAGACTATCGAACACTTGACACAACGCTAGCAGCAGGATGACCAAGTTCATTGCAAGACTATAGAACACTTGACACAATACTAGCAGCAAGATGACCAAGTCTCCTATGCCATAAACTAGATTTAGACACTTCATTTCCTACACTAGAAGACTCAGAGTTACTAGACTCAATGGCATAGATGGATAAAGAAAAAGACTCAACAGCATAAACTGAAATGGGAAGGCTCTGTTGCTGATTTTTCTTGATTCTGGAATTTTGTACTTGATACAGCCCATCACGAAACTTCCCCTGCAGTAGCACCTCCTTGGTTGGTTTTTACTTAACAACACAAAGCCTAGAGTGAAACTCAACCAACACATCATTGTCATAAGTAGGCTGAGATACACTTAGCAAATTTTTCTTAATTTTGGGAACACAAAACATGTTGCTGAGAGTCAGAGATTTGTTGCTCAATATACTTAAGTGACCAATTCCTTTATGTGTAATTTTAGCCTTTGTTCCATCACCCACACTAAGGAAATTTTTACCTCCATACTCTGATGCCTCAATCATGTTATCAGTTGTCCCAGTTACACAATTGCTTGCACCTGAATTAGCCAGCTAGGCAGGATCATTAAAGGTGGATCGAGTAGCAACCATGGCTGAAGGGTTAGAGTAGTTGTTCTGCAGATATCCTTTGGACCTTCCAGCACTTGGCTCCAGTTTGTATCTTTCCCAGCATTATTTAGCAATGTGGCTCAGTTTGCCACAAATTTGACATGGACCTTTTGGTTCTTTCCAAGAGCTTTCATTTCTCCTATGTCTGCCTCTTCCTCCTCTATTTGGACCATTTCTACCTCCACGATTGTTCCTTCCTCCTCTACTGCAACTGAAGTTTTGCCTCTGAGCCATATGGCTAAAGCTTGGCTGATATTCACTGAACCAAGACCATTTCTCTGAGCACTTAGTTGCTCCATTCTGCTCTCATAGGTTAGCAGCACTGATTGCATCCATTCTGCTCTCATAGGTTAGCAGCACTGATTGCAACTCTCCCTATGACATACTCTCTCTACTATTAATTTGTACCACAATAGCGGTGTATTCCTTATCTAACCCCGTCAAGACATGATTTACAAGATCAATTTGAGAGATTCTTTTGCTTGCAATCTCGAGGTCATCAGCCAGTTGCTTCACTGAGTTGAGGTATTGATCCATTGTTAAAGAAACCTTTCTGATTCTTTGAAGCTCACCAAAGAGAAGAGTAATTCTTGATCTATTCATCACTCCAAAGGTTTCCTGGACTGCATTCCAAAGGTTGTTTGAGTTGGTGGCACCCATGACTCTAACAGCGTTTTCAGGAGTCATGGTAGAGTAGAGCTACCCTAGAAGCAATTGATCGATTGAAACCCGCCTTCCATGCTCAGGATTCAGGTACTTTTCAACTGTTGTTCCTGAATCTGTTGTAATCTAAGTGGTTGTGAACTCTTCTGGACACCTGGTCTCTCCGGTGATAAAACCCTCAAGATTTGCCCTTGATTATAGGTAGCACCATGTGTTTCCAGAGCAGATAGTTGCTTCGATCGAGTTTGATCGCAAGGGCTTGAGAGAGTGTGGCACCAAAGGGAGAAGCTTAGCTGCCCCCTAACAATAGAGGTAGCAGTGTTGAAGCTTGGGATTGTAGAGATGCAGCACTCAAATCTTGACTCGCCATAGCTCTGATACCAAGAAAGAGAGAACAATTGAAATTTCAATATTAATGGCTTTTGCTGTGAGCTGACTGCCTTGTATATATATATATAAAGCTTCGTACAATAATTCAAAAATCCCTATCAGTATAGTACTACTTTTCCCTTGGAATTGGGAGCAATAAATATAATCCCTACTCAACTATTTGGCTGCTCTCTGAAATTAGAATCTGAAAAGAAGGACGAATATACAATAAAATGTAAAGATAAAAAGTATATTTTATAAGTTGCGAAAAGGGAAAACACGACTTCATCATATTGTTAATTCTAGCAATGTCAACTATGATAATTACTCTTCGAAAGGCAAATCCAACTACCCTACGATCAAAATTTCATTGGCATGTAACCTGATTTTTCATCAATTTATTAGGTGTAAATGAAAATTTCAATATATACTTTGAGATCTTTGTGCAGCGGAAAGCATTCACCATCTCAAAAGCACCAAGTACAACAAAATATCTGCCAAGATAGTGGCTGAGGCGAAGGTCGCGATGTCGCTACTAAGGTGGTGGTAGTGGTTGGATGTTGGTAGACTTGGTGATAGGTGGACTATGAAGATAGGGAATGATTTTAACTAGGGATTGTTTGGCACAATTGAATGAAAATTTAGTGAGTTAAAAATTGGATGACATTTCATATTTTTAGTGGTGGGATAGTGACTGAAATGACATGTGGGGACAATAGATCTAAACTCAACCCTACATAAAATGTCAATGTCATGTCATATTAAAATTGGGAAATTTACAAAAAGTATTATCTATTTAAGAGTGTATTTACAATTTACAAATCCTATTTTTAAAGTTTACACTAGTTTTCCGTGCGTTGCACAGGATGAGAATACCAGATAATATAAGCAATTAAAAAAGATTAAATATGATTGTATAAAAAAATTTTAAACTATAATATTTGACCATTTATGTATATATAAAGAAAAACAATATAGTTGCTACCCGTAATATCTTTCATTAATGAAGATAAAAAATTGTTTACACAAAAAATATAAGAAAAAAATAAACAAAGTTTTTGTACGTAGTTTTTATTAGGCTGCTAGTGTGTAAGAGACGGAAAGTTATGTTACATCTGATAAATTTAGTAAGAATAAATAATGAACGATAATACATATATTACAACATTTATAGTAGAATTTGTGATTTGCCTCTCTTTAACACATATCATAATTTTCATACATTTTCATTTTATAACTCTCGAAATATCTATATAAAATTGTCTTTGAGTGAACACCAACTTTTTCTATAAAATACACATGTTTTTATTGCCCCGTTTGGTTTTTTTTTTTAACTTTTGTAATACATATTAATGATATTTAATTTTTCATAATATACATCTTCTACATATTAAATATTTTAATATGTTAACATAATTTAATCAATTTTTAAGAATTAAACCGTCATAACCAAATCAATTGGAAAAATCATGAATTGACTAATATTGGAACCAATCTAGAAAATAATCCGATGATATGAGATAAACATGCATATGGTTCATAATAAATATTTTTCAATAATTATCCATTAAAATTTTAAACTTTTTGAAAACACATGGCCCATAAGTCAAAGCTCTATTATGTATAATCGTTCTCTATGTACGTTAATGTAGGTATACACTCTCAATTCTTTTCACTAAATTACTAATGTGAGATTCACTTTTTATTCCCAAATAAAAACCGAATTCATATTTTGAATTTCGCATAAATATCAATGAATTACATTACATAAAGTAAAATTTAAAAATCACACAAATTTAAAACTATTTAAAAAACTAAATTGAATTATTACTATTTTTTTTTTGATGTAAAAGCTAAATTCAAGTTGTTATTAAGATAAAATATGTAAAAGTTTCCTTTGATGTAAGGGAACTCATATAGAAAATTTAATATCCTGATTTAGTTATTTAAATTATCCATTTTTTTATATTCTCTATATAAGGTAATATATTAAGATAAGACAGAAAAAAAATGAAAATAATAAAAAGATAAAAAAACCAAATTCATATTGTTAATTTTGCATTAACGTTAATGAATTACATTACATAAAATAAAATTTAAAAATCTAACAAATTTGGATCTGTTTAAAAGAGCCGAATATAATTTTTTTTAAAGATGTAGAAAATTGAATTCAAGTAATAATCTATATAATTACATGCATTATGATTATTAAGATAAAATATGTAAAAATTTCATTTGATGTAAGGGAACTTATATAGAAAAGCTAAGATCTTGATTTAATTATTTAAATTATCAATTTGTAATATTCTCCATATAAAGTAATATATTAAGATAAAAAAGTTAAAAAATAAATGAAAATTTTAAAAAGATAAAAAAACTGAATTCTGAATTTTACATAAATATCAATGAATTACATTACATAAAATGAAATTTAAAAATCACACAAATTTAAAATTATTAAAAAAACCAAATTTAGTTATTATTTCTAGATGTAGAAAACCGAATTCAAGTGGTTATTAAGTTAAAATATGAGAAAGTTTCTTTTGATGTAAGGGAACTTATATGGAAAAACTAAGATCTTGATTTAGTATTTAAATTATCTATTTGTGATGTTCTCTATGTAAGGTAATATATTAAGATAAAAAGATAAAAAATAAATGAAAATATTAAAAAGATAAAAGAAACCAAATTCATGTTGTGAATCTTGTATAAATATTAATGAATTACATTACATAAAAAAATTTAAAAATCACAAAGATTTAAAACTATTTTAAAAAAAGGAAAAACCGAATTCAAACTTTTTTTAAAAGATATAGAAAATCGATTTCAAGTGATATTCTGTATAATTAAATGCATTATTATAATTATTAAGATATAATATGTAAAAATTTCCTTTGATGTAAGAAAACTTATATATAGAAAAGTTAAAATCTTAATTTAATTATTTAAATTATCTATTTGTGATTATCTCTATGTAAGGTAATATATTAAGATAAAAAAATAAAAAATAAATGAAAACAATAAAAAGAAAAAAATAATCAAAGGCTAGGATTAAGTGTTAAACTAATAACCAATATGCAATAATCAGATTTGGAAAGTGATTTTGAGCGAGAAAATAAGAAATAGAAACTAAATTACTTTAATGTATATATAGATTTTGCACATCTATGTGTATATATTAAACAATTGTTTCTCTGACACAATTAAACTCAATCATATGGCGTTATAAGCTCTAATTTCAAATCTTTCCCGCCTAAAACACCCCCTCACGTCACTTCTATGTCATCAGGTGCACAACGTAGCTGGGCTTCTCAATTTTCCCCTCCAGCCCGACCAGATTCGCAGCCCAATATTTCCATATCCGAAGCCCTCTCCCTCATATGCTCTACCGCTGGAAATTGATTGAAGCGATATCTCTTCACCGTGATTTGAACGCTAATTATCTTCGATTTGTTTCGGGCTTCTATCTTTAAAAATTCCTAATTCAAGTGAATATTGTTAACTTGCCTGAAGTTAATCCTTTGTCCCGGCAATTTTGACGTCTCTTTTTCCCAATATATTCACCCGACGAATCCCTAATTGATTCGCTTATGAGAAACTTTACTCCATTCCATCCATTGAATCCCTAAAGGTATTATCTTTCATCAATCTTTCCCACATCAAGAACGGTGATTCTCGGTCAAGGTTGAATTTCACGGGTTTAATCCAATTCTCGCGACTGGAGACTATCTTTACTGCTCTGGCGACTGATGGTAGTATTCTAGCCATTTGGGTTATAATTTTTATGCACATGTTTGATTGTATTTGGATTGCTTGAATCATGAACGTACGTTGCTTTAGATTTGGGCCTTCTTTATATATTTGAATATAAGAATGTGGTTTTATGTTCCTTCTTTGACATTCCAGGTGTTATCGTGATCCATTTTTATATTCTTAGTTATTTGCTTTTTGATAGTAGGATTAAGATGGTATGTCCATCTGGTGCCTGAATTTGCAATTTCTACAGTACAGGAAATTTCATTGAAGATGTTATATATATATATATATATACACACACACACACACATACATATATATATATATTCCCTTTTTTTTGTTTGACCATCATTATCGTTTATAAAGAGCTGTACTTGCGTCTTCAATTATTAGTAAATCAAGCCAAGTTAGACTCTGCACCCAGGTCAAATTTTAATTATCTTAAGGCTAACATTTTGAGATTAGATGTTTTGTGATTAAGAATGAATTCAGAAAAATATACGAGCTGATGTTAATCATGACAAATACGTTAAATTAAAGGTAGGACATGTTTTCTCCATATTGACATTTGCTATTGACTATTTTGTTGAAATCTATATAAAATTATTACTCTGTTATTTTTGCAATAGGTGAAGTAATGGGAGTGAGACTTAATAAATCCCAAGGACATGGATAAAGCCAGTGCAGCGGGGTAGTTACTGTATCAGTAGACATGTATTGAGTGATTTGGTGTCCATTTTAGTTAATTTTTAAAGTCCTTTCTTTTATTTTATTGTACCCCTTTATTCTCACTCATATGCGGTTAAGTTATTAAAATGTGTGCATTTACTTAATTTGAATTTCAAGTTTTTCTGACATTTGTACACTACATAGAATAATGACATTTGTACACTACAAAGAATAAATTAAAGATACCCCGCTTAGTTTTGTTATTGATTTGAAATCAAAATCAATAAAAGTTAGCTATCAAAAGTCATAATCCTAAGAATGGTGCTTATCCTGAAACATTGCAGTGTACTATTTTTGCAGTAGATTTTGTAAAATTATCATGTTGGTGCAACAATGGCTGTTTTTGGCTTAGGAATTGTGGGGTTTGATGTAAGTTTTCTTGATTCTGATAATTTTTGTCAAGTAATATGTCCCATTTTGCTTCCTAAAGATTCTCTTCAAAGCTGAAGATGATACATTCAAGTTAAATATTGATCGATTTGGTGCAAAATAATGCAACATGTTATCCTTAATCATTCCCCATTAATAGTAACAATGTACAACTTGGCCAAAGTTTAAACTAAGTACTGGAATACTCAAATGCTTTGCATTTTCATTGATGTCAAACTCATGCTGTAAATGTTGTGGTACATATAGCATTACTCTTATCATTTTATTTGCCTGTACTAATTCCCATTGGCAATATAAACTTGACAGGAAATAATATCCTGAAACAAAACATCGATATGGAATTTTATTATTGAGTGATCTCTGTATTTTAGAATACTCAAGGATATCAGAACTTTGGAAGAGTCACAGCCAGTAGAAGCTGTATCTTCCGAAAAGTCTTTGATAAAGCTTGTCAAAGTATCATGATAGTATAGGATTGAAGTGATTAATTCCTCTTGTGTTTTCAATTCATTCATATATATCATAAAAATGCGGGTATATACCTAGAATGTAGAAAGAAATTGCATTGGCTAATCATTATCCTCTTGTGTTTTCATTGCATTGGATTGTGTTGAGTTTCTATAACAAACTTTTTAACCAGGTTGGGTAGACCGGTAGAGTGGCATTAAAATCGGTTCTTATTTTTTTTTTATAATATTAAGTTTGTATTAAAAAATTGTTAATTGAAATATAATAAACGGTATATTATTTGGGTTTTTGGGGTTCGTATTATCTTATGGGTATGCAATTTTTTATTCAAATGGTATCAATGGGATACAGGTATCATGATACAAACCCGATATGTAATATTAGACCGTTAACTAATTGAATAAGTTAGATGATTTAAAAAGTAAATTATAATAAAACAAACTAGGTATTTTATCTATAAAAATATTTGTCAAATATTTTTGTAATTTTGGCGTATATAATTACACAAACACAAAGTAATAAAAAAATTCATAAATAAAAAATCTAGCACAAGTTAATTATCTTACAAAACTTTCTTAATTTTTAATTGTTTTTTATCCTAATTTTTAATTTCTTTTTAAAAGGTTTTGGAGATAGTCCTAAAGATAAAAAAAAAAAAGACCAAGTTTGGATGACAAATTTTGTCATCTTGATATTTTTTATCATTTTAATTATTAGACCTCTAACCATTGTTATTCTAAAATCACACTATTTTTTAGAGTATTTTATTGTTTATTTAGTAGATTAAAATAATATATTATGCCGCCTACACATAATAAAATGAGTTATTATTATCCAATAAAAACGATGTTGGAGTAGATAAACGTTGTTATAGGTATGGAATTTTTTATTCGAATGTGTATTGAGTGGAAACAGATATCATAGTACATGCCTGATATGAAATATTAGATAGTTAAATAATAATATTGAATAAATTACATAATTTAAAAATTAAATTATAATGAAATATTAAACGTGTACATAAGCAGGTAATTATTAATAAAAAATTAATTTAACACAAAATTGCATATTTACTGATTTTGTTATGTAAATTGGAGGTAAGGAAACTATTCAACATTTTATTGTGTATTACTAAAAAATTTGATGCAACGCATGGGTGAGACTTCTTTTAGTTTCACCATTAACAATAACATTGGTTTTGTATGTGTTTTTTGATATCATGGTATCATGTCTTTTGGGAGACTTCTTTATTATATTTAGTGATAGTTATAGTTTGTTTTCATTTTCAACTTTTCATGTAAGGTAGGTACAGATACAATATAAAATATGATATTATTTTCTTCTATAATATAAGCAAAGTACAATGTATCATGCATAAATATATAAATAAACAAAATGGGTTTTGCCAAGTGAATATTTTTTCAGTTTTTTTTTTTTTTTTTTTTTTTGCATGAGCTCCATCTAAATGGCTACATTATCTTTCATTATTTTTGAGGGATCTCTTCACAGTCTGAATTCTGCTATCAAAATATATTGACAAGGTGGATTATATGAATCCCTTTTATATAATTAATTATCCGTGATAATCCCTTTTATATAATTAATTATCCGTGATACTTTTTTGTTTCCGTTGTCACTAAGGGAAAAAATGGAAACATAGATGATAATAGCCTTAATTGTACCAAATGTCACTGAATTTTTACTTCACTTATAAATAGATAAATAATATTTAATTATCACTAATTAGATCACTGAACTTTAATTTAATCGCAATTAGGCCTTTACCGCTTTGATTATCAATAATTATATTATTAAAGTTATACGAAGTGTTAGAAAGCCACTTGGTTGACGCTATACTATTACTTCATCATCATCAAATCGTAGTTTTATATAATAAGAAAATGATTACTTTAAATGATACATTTTACTGGGGAGGAAAAATAGAAGAATGATTTTATGGTTCACAAAGCAATTAACATTATCTTGATATATAATTTTAAATAAATTTTAACTGATTGTCATGCATCCTAGAGATGGTCATGCTACTATTTCTTCATATTCTAACAATATCTTCCACTGAAATCTTCACAAATCTAAATTTTTGAATGAGATATGATGCTCTAGAATTTGCAACCATAAGTTGAAGTTAAATATCGATCTAAATTCTTAAATGAGATACAATGCTCTAGAATTTTCAGCTATAAGTTGAAGTTAAATATCGGTATTCATGTTATATTGTCATGGAATTTTTATCATTCAACTAGATTGTGTAGTGACACAATACTTATAATCACAAAACATGGAGATCACATTTTTTAAGTAAAAATTCTATCTGGATAAGATGCAGGCGACAAATTTTTTATTTTAAGAAAGACTTTGAGACCATTTCATCCATGATTTCCTTTTATAATACAAATTGCATTTGTAAAGGTTATAGCTTTTATATTCTTTTATGATATCAAGTTTCTAAATTCCTATTAAGCTACTTTTGAGGTATGACATTTTCTCTAGTTATATTTTATAGTGGTAATTAGCCGAAATCTACCCATTGACCATTATAATTTGATTAGTACTCTCAATTATAATTATTTTGGTCTTTGTAGTAGTTATTAAAAACAAATTGCAAAAATACTTACATTAATAATATTTTGGAAAAAATTAAAAAAAGGGGGGAAAGCATTAAACAAATAACCCAAAAAAAAAATAATAATAATCAATGGAAATATTAAAAATAACACTCTTACCTAAATTAAAACTCCTACATTCTTTTTCATCTCAAATTATCATCAGCTACAATAGTCCTCTCCATCTCCTCAAACATCACGTCGACTTCGACACCAAGAGCAGAATCGAAGGAGGAAAAATTTCTAATAATTTCATATAAACAATCGGGGGAAAAGTATCGCACCACGTCGACTTCAACGCTATTTTTTTATTTTATTATTATTATTATTATTTTTTGTCTCTATCATTGTAACCGCCCACTTGTGTATATTTGTGCATAATAATCTCTAATTTGAACATTTCGCCTCTCTTCTGATTCTTCTTCCTTTAGATTCTGTGGCGTGAATCAAGAAGCTCTTAAGCTTGGTAACATTGGTAATAGTGTCAGGAATTTTTTAGTTCAATGGTGTAAGTGCTTGGTAATACAATGTATAATAAATCACACAATATAATGTGTAATAAATTACACAGTGATGTACATTGTGTAATAAGTTACACAGTAATGTAGTAAATTACATTATTAAAAAAAATGACACAATTTATCAATAATATATCATAAATGATGACACAATGTAATGTATAATAAATTACATAGTAATATAGTGAATTACATGGGTCGAAAAAGGAATGAAAAAGTAGATTATATGTAATAATTCAAAGAATAAAAGTTTTTCCTCCTTTGATTCTGCTGTTGGTGTTGAAGTCGACATAGTATATAAGAAGATAGGAGAGGATGGTTGTAACTAACAATAATTGGAGATGAAAGAGAATGTGAGAATTTTAATTAAGGTAAGGGTTTTATTTTTAGTATGTGTATTAAATTACATGCTAACGAAGTAAATTACATAGGTCAAAAAAAGAATGACACAATGTATCAACAATATATCATAAACGATGACAAAATGTAATGTGTAATAAATTACAAGGTAATGTACATTGTGTAATAAATTACATGATTATATAATAAATTACATAGTAATGTAATAAATTATATGAGTCGGAAAAAGAATGACACAATGTATCAATAATATATCATGAATAATGACACAATGTAATGTGTAATAAATTACATAGTAATGTAAAAAATTACATGGGTCGAAAAAAGAATGAAAAAACAAATTATATGTAATAATTCAAAGAATAGAAGTTTTTCCTCCTTTGATTCTGCTTTTAGTGTTGAAGAAGTCGACATGGTGTTTGAGGAGATGGGAGAGGATGATTGTAATTGACTATAATTAGATATGAAAGATAATGAGGGAGCTTTAATTAAGGTAGGAGTCTTATTTTTAGTATGTACATTAATTATTTTTTTGGTATTTTGTTTAATGTTTTCTTTTTCTTTTTTTTCCAAAATATTATTAATGTAAGTATTTTTACAAAGGTCGACGGTTATTGTTAGATGAGAGAGAAATGGATGTAACTGATGATAATTATGGATGAAAGAGAATTAAGGAGTTTTAAAAATGTAGGAGCCTTAAATTTAGAATATCATTTAATTATTTGTGATTTTTTTAATTGCTTTTGGTTTTTTTTATTATTTTCAAAATTTATTATCTTCAAAGTTAGAGATGAAGTATTTTTCTAATTTTTTTCCAATAACAACTACAAAGACCAAAATAATTACAATTGATTGTATATTTCAATCTCTCACAAATATATCTACTTACATCAAAATTTCTCTATTTTATACTCCCTCTGTCCCATAAAATTGACCTAGTTTCTATTTTTATTTGTTCTAAATTATAGTCCATTTTTATAATCAATGTTGAAAAATTAATTTCTTTTCTAAATATGCCCTTAGTCTAACTACAATAAATTTGTAATGCATTAATGAATATGTTGACTAAATAAAAAGTGATTAAGGGTATATTAGGGAAGTAAGTGTAAATTTTGTATTCTCAACCACATTAATTTACATTTTTTAATCTACACAAAAGATTGATATGGACCTATTTTTATAGGGTAGACGGAGTATAACGGTAATAAAAGGGTACCTATTTCTTGTAAAAATATATAAGAGAAATTATAAATTGCTATTATATAAATTAAAACTAATAAATCACACCTTAAATATTATATAAATTATTTAATAATGTATTTGGAAAAAAATTTAAAAAAAAAACACTTCACTTGATTTTTTGTTTTTTTCAATTTGAGCTTATAAAAGGACAACTATTTTAATAATCCGCTCCACTTTGAGATGATATTATCTGCTTTGGGTCTAACTCACTTAGTTTATATTACATCCCAAATTTGAGGGACCAAAAGTTAAAGATGGAATAATCAAGTCAAGATAAAAGTTGGAGTGAGATTTATTAATTTAATTTTTGGGTTTATTATGTAAGCAATTAAGTAAGTTTGGGATTTATATGAAATTTTATTATAAGTTGGTAGTTTTAATGAAATAGTACATGAAGTTAAGGACCAACTTATATTAAGTAAGAAGTTGAGGGACTTAGGTACAATTTTCTTAAATCTCTAAATATTTCTTTTGCATTTTGGGATAATTACATACATTACATACAAACACACATAGAAGAGACGGGAGGGAGAGACCGAGAGAGGAGTTGGAGGATCAAGCAAGAAGAGAGACTTCTTGGGAAAATTTGAAGATGGAAATTGGAGGAATGGAAGAAGAAGAAGAAGAAGAAGAAGAAGAAGAAGAAGAAGAAGAAGAAGGAGGAGCAATTATGATATGTAAGTAATGTTCACTTTCAAGCTTTGATTTCATATAAATTTTAAAGTTTAAATTTCTTCAACTGCTAAGAAATTTTATAGAATTGATTAGTTGATTATGATGTAGTTTTATTGGATTAAATAGTGTAAAATTATGCTTAGACATGAAAATTAGAATTTTTGTGCATGAAGTTTCTGCCCTTCCCACTTTAGGAGGTCATAACTGATAGTATAAGTGGCATTTTAACAAGACACAAGTTAGAAAATGATCTTCTATGAGTCATCTATGATTCAAAATTTGAATGACGCCATTTGGAGGTCGGTAGGAGTTTTTATGATATGTTTTGTGAGAGGGGTCAGGGCTGACCTGAGAGCAGATTTTCAAGAGGTTGTGAAATATTTTGGTGTTCCTAATTTAGTCTTCTTGAGCTCAATTTCGTATAGGATGAACTTATATAAGTGTTCTACCTTAAGAGAAAATTTCACAAACAAATGATACCGTTCTTGAGTCTAAAATGGTTTTGAATGGGCATTGCCCAAACAAGGGAAAAACTTAACAATTCTTGTTTAAAGAATTGAACTAAGTCTTGATTTCATAAGTGATGCACATGTTGGACGGAATAGTTTAATTAAGTGTGGAAATGAAGAACTAGTGGATATTTAAGATCTTAATAAGTGCTACTATGACAATTGGTAAGATGAAATAATCTAGAATGATTACATGAAGGAAACAATCATGTATTTATTCGAGAATGAAGAAATCATGACGTATGCAATATGACTTGTGATAAAAAAGGAGATTTCATGTTAATAAAAATTAGTTAAACTAGAAAGTCTTTAATTAGTAAATAAGTTAGAAAGAAGATAGTAGGGTTGAGAAAAGATAAGTAAAAGAATTAAGTTACATGTTGGTAAAAGAATTGAGTTATATGTGTGGATTGAGAAATATAAATGAATTAAATGTTAAGTAGAATTTTTATATGATATCACAGGAAATGATAAGGGCTAAAAGGAGGTGAAACACGAAGGGATGTTACTTAGCCGGTGAGTGGAGATTCTCCTCTTCCTTCCTTCTTCTAAACGAAAGTTGAATTATGCTTGATTTCACATGAAGCTTGTAATGTTTTATGATGATGATGTATTTCTCTGAAAGTTCATAAAAGTTAAGATTTCCTTTATAAAGGTTCGTGTAAATGTTTATATGAAACAATGCCTCATGATTTTAAAGAAATGTTTGAGTTGAAACATGATTTATGATGCATGAAAACCCCTCCAAAGGTGTATCTAATGTTATGAATATGCCGCCTATAGGCGAAATGGCCTTTAGTTGAAGCTGTTAATATGATATGCCGCCTACGGGCGAACGGGCCTATGGCTCAAGCTGACCAAATGAACTCCGCCCAGGCGA
>CAVNYN010231351.1:0-20728 GCA_963692815.1 Nyctanthes arbor-tristis
ACAAAAAAAAAAAAAAAAAAAAAAAAAAGAAAAAGGAAAAAAAAAAAAGTGAGGTTTGAAGTTAGAATGGATGGTTAACAATTAAATGGTTAGGGTTCAATTGCGCCAATTAAATGGTTAGGGTTATTACTATATATATATATATATATATATATATTAAATAGTAATAATATTTAATTTCGAGTAAATCATAAATGTGAAAAATCCCACTTACTTGAATTAATTCTTTAGCACTCCAAACTCAAGAAAAAGACAATGAACCAAATAAGAAAAGAAAGAAAGGAAATTGGAATAATAGGTTGACCTGAAGGAAAAGCACTCACGACTCCAGGAATATAAAAATAGAAGTAAACATGGTCATGTATGTCAGGTTCGAATCTTATATGAGAAAATGAGAAATTTGTGTAACAATAGAAATTTTACTTACATAAATGCTTTTAATTGCAATCCCATGTAAGTTGCAAAAGAAAGTAAATTATTTGTAGACAATGAGATGAGGAGTCTGATGTATGAAATGTGAAAAAATCCAACTTAAATGAATTTAAATAAATTCTTTAGCAGCCACACCTCATGAAAAAGATATGAAAAAGAAAAGAAAAATGGGGAAGATAAAGATAGAAGTGGACATGGTTGTTAATTGATTGAGTTCGATCCTTTAGACTATGACAAACTAGTGTAATAATAATAAAAAATTTACTTATGTTAAATGCTTTTAAATGCCTCTTAAAAAAAAAAAAAGGCTTTTAAGTGCAATCCCTATGTAAGTTGTAAAAAAAAAAAAATAGAAGTAAATTATTTCTTCATGGCAAGATCAGACTGATGTGTGAAATGTGAAAATATCCAACTCAAATGAATTTTGATGCATTCTTTAGCAGCCACACCTCAGGAAAAAAGATGTGAACAAAAGAAAAGGGGAAAAAAATTGGGAAGATAAAAATAGAACATAGTTGTTTCAATTCAGTACCAGAATAATAACAAATTTATATAAAAAATAAAAATTTTACTTTTGTGTACTTAAATGCTTTTATTTCTAGTGCAACCCAATGTAAGAAAGTTGCATCATGTCAGGCTAAGCTAATTAAGGGAGGCCTGGAAGTAGGATAATAATGATGATGATCTTTTTGACGTGCTAAACAAATAGTTTGTTATTCTTCAAATCTCGTGAGACTGTAAAGTGTAGAAAAATCAAGTTGGGGAAATTTATTTTTATATCTCATTACTATCAAATGTATTCCCAAGTCCATCAATCAAATGATTATTTTCAACACTTCTATTATATGTTCAACAGTTTCTTTTCCTCTCTCTTACACACGCACGCACGATTTTAGGGGTAGTCAATTCATTTGAGTAATAATTTTTATCAAAGGAAGTAAATTATTCTTTGAGAGTAAGGTATTTATTTACACAATTTGTCATATTCCTGTAAGCATGGACCGTATTCATTTAACAATTGATTATAATCGGATTCAATTACTGTGATTTAAGTTAAATTTTAAATTTGAAAATTTGATGAAACAAAAATCTGTCACGTTTTACTCGTGAGGTAAGCTCCACTCATAACTAACCTCACCATTGCAATTGTAGTGATCTTTTGCATTCTCAAGTATTCTAAAATTCAAAGTATAACACAAATTATAATTAATACCCCCTTATCTTCTTGATTCCTCTCTTTATTTTATTTTATTTATTTATTTTGTTTAGTGAGGTGGTTAGCTCAAGAATATAATTAAATTCATACAAGTTGGATTTTTTCACATTTTATGATAAAAATTTTCCCCATGTTTAAATGCTTTTAAATTTTACGTGCAATCTGATGCAACGAAGCTGGACATAACATGATTTATTTTTATTTATTTTTATTAGACATAAAACGAGTTGATAAGTTAATGTCTACTTCTCAATCTTATTTTTGATTTTTAATTTCATAGTTGTAGAACAAGTAATAAATAAAGTATCAAATCTACACGAGTTAAATAATAATGATCTAATTTTCAATTTTAAATTTTTAAAGTAGTGTAGATGTTGAAAGTGTAGATTTCCATATCATTGAGTTGTTTCAGGTACATTAAAGTGGGGAAAATTAGTTAGTCCTATTTACTTGTTCACTGTGGACGGAGTTACACCTCTCACAGTTGATGGCTGCCATGTGTGACAATTTACATAGCTAATGCAGTCTTAGCAAGTTGTTATATGTGTGTCATATTAACTGTGGATAGTGTAACCCCTCGGCGGGTGATTATTTTTAGGAAAATAGTGGTAAAGAAGAAAAACATAGCCGCCTCATCAATAGATAAGATAGATAAGAGATTGGCTTTGGTTTTTCCATATTTTCCATGGTATTGGGTTGAGCCTTATCCTGCCAGTTGCCACACACACACCCGCCAAAAAAAAAAAAAAAAAGTAAATGAAGACTTTTAGAGAGAGAACAATATGATGGCATCAGGCCCCATGTTACGAAGCACCTTGTGTCATGCCCCCCACAATTAGATTCCAAAGGTATTATTTTATATGTATTTTGGATTAGACTTCCTTTACATTCGGAGGAATGTCCATTGATCTGTCAAATTTCTCTTTCAATTAGAAATGATCACTCCCATTTCATTTATAGGCTTTTTTTTCCCACTAATTTTAGGTCAAATTTGACAATTCTTCAAGCATCTAAGATATACCGTCCACATATAAATCAACAAACAATTATTCAAAGATCTTATATATCTTGTACTTCTCGTTGTTCAATATCATCCGTCTTTGTTTTTTCAAACTAATAAATGCGATTGATTGGGAAAAAAAAACTAACGTGAAACGGTAAATAACATTAAAGTTCTGCCAGCGTAGAATAATATTAGACACGCTAATGACATACAAATATGATTAACCTTTAGAAAATCTTTATGAGTTTATCCAATTTTATATTAGTCACACTCACACGCATGCTCTTGCACACGTCAAACTGTGGTCTCTAAATTCCCAACCCCAAAAAACACCAATGTCAATTACTTGGATAAGATTAATTCAGGATTCGGTCCGACTCGACATTCTTTACCAGTATCACGTGGAATTAAATATTCAAATTACAAGTCAAAACATATTGGTTTAGTCATATGTATATAAATATAACCAAAATATAAACATTTATTCTATAGTGTCCGTTAGACACCATTTTATAGAGTCCACTGCATATAGGTCAGGTGTTCATATATATACATAACCAAAATATAACCACATATTCTATAGTGTCTATTAGACACTATTTTATAAAATCTACTGCATACGTAGCAAGTAGGTAAAGAATATAACTGTCTCTAGAATTTCAATATTAATTAATTGTCATTTTTGGACCCATAATTAATTATCATTTAAAATGCGCAAGTAGGTACATAAATATAAAGATATAAGGCTCCGTTTGGAATTGTTGTTGGATGACCAACTTATACTTTTTTGAGAAGCACAATTGATAAAAGTGTTTAGTAAATTTTAAAAAAAAGTGATTATTGGATAAACAATAACATTATACAACATATTTTGAGAAACAACAAAAATGTAGCTCATCAACTTCTCCAATAAATAATAATTAAAACTTTGAATTTAACCCTATATATTTAAATTTTTTCAATACCTTTTAATATATTAGATAAGGGTAATTTACAGCTAGCGTCGTCAACCTTTTAGGTTTGTTGAGATTACGTCACCAACCTTTAATTTTCATTATGGAGGCCCCTAACCTTTCAATAGTGTTACACCTAAGGTCCCTCTAACGTTTTCCATCCATTTTCACCTTTAAAGTCAGGGGTATTATCGTAAAATAACTAAAAATTGAATATTTTAATGTTTAAAAAAGAGGAGGGAAACCCCCCAATGTGCTGTCGGAAATGGCAGCACTTTGTTGGCATTTCCGGTAGCACAAGGGGAGACTCTCCCCCCTTTTTTGGCAGGAAATGACGGCTCAGATGACTGCCATTTCTGGCCAAAAAGGGGACCCCCTTTTTGACCGGAAATGGCGGACCTCCTTTCTGCCCGCAAAAAAGAAGGGGAGATTCCCTTTTTTTTGCTGCCATTTTTGGCCGGAAATGGCAGCCAAAAAGGGGGACTCTCCCCCCCTTTTTTTGGCCTGAAATGGCCGCCCAAATTGGTTGTCATTGCCGGCCAAACATGGCAGTCAAAATGGGGGGAGAGTCACCCTTTTTGGCTGCCATTTCTGGCAACCAAAAGGGGGGACCCAGATGGCCGCCATTTCCGGCCAAAAAATGGGGGAGTCTCCCCCCATATGCTACCGGAAATGGCAGCAAAGTGTTGCCATTTCCGGCCTCACATGGGCGGGTCTACCCCTCTCTTTTTTTTGTAAAAGTATTAAAATATTCAATTTTTAGTTATTTGCCGCCATTTCTAACCAAAAAATGGGGGAGTCTCCCCCCATATGCTACCGGAAATGGCAACAAAGTGTTGCCATTTCCGGCCGCACATGGGCGGGTCTACCCCTATTTTTTTTTTTTTATAAAAACATTAAAATATTCAATTTTTAGTTATTTTACGATAATACCCTTGACCTTAACAGTGGAAATAGATGGAAAACATTAGAGGGACCTTAGGTGTCTTGAAAGATTAGGGGTCTCCACAACGAAAATTAATGGTTGAGAACGTTGTTTCAACAAACCTGAAAGATCGGGGACGCTAACTGTAAATTACCCATTAGATAAAGACAGAGAGAAATCACAAACTATCTTATGCAATAATCTATTTATTTAAATTTTCTCATTGAATTATAATTTATTTTATTGTGCACTATTTATGTTTATTTTATTTTTTTTATTTATTAGTTAATTTCAAATATTTTTTCCGATCAAAAATAAATTTCAAATAAATTTTCACTTTTAGTTATTGCTTGTCGGTATTTCGTAATTCTTTGTCAAATATTACATATATTACATATTATTCATAAAAGAAAAAAAAAATAAGGATACCATATAATAATAAGAAATAAAGATTTAAATCGTGTACTTTTTAGTAAACATAAACCGGTACAATAATAAAACAGTTAACTTTACCAAATGTTTAAAAAATGCTTTTGAAGCATACAACAATTTAGTAAAAATGTTTACCAAGCATTAAACTAATTTGTGTCACAATAGTTATTTTATCCAACACAGCAGAAACTGCTTATTGAAAATATTTCAGTCATACCAAATTAAGCCTAAATTAAACATTAAAAATTATTTCATTTTTTAATGTAGAGATATATGAATTTGCGAATAATCTTTTCACGTAGCCACATTGAGATGGAGTTTTTGTAAATTAGCACTTTTAAGTGGACAAATTAACTTTTGGTGCAGGAACTAAAAAAAAATGCAAATAACGTTGTACATTTATCTTTCAGTTATTTTATGTAAGGTACACTAGAGATGTATAACGAGTCGGCCAGCTCGGGCGACCTATGGCCCAGCCCGCAAAAAGCTCGTGCCGGCTCGACTCGTGACTCGTTTATCACGAGCCCGGGCCTGAGTCGAGCCCCAAATTTTGGGGAAGGCTCAGGGTGGCCCAGCTCGTGTGGCTCACCTGACCAAAAAGGGCATGCCCGTTTACAAGGGCTTTCAAGACCCGCCCGTGTAGAAATTTAAAAAAACCAAAAAAAACTTTGTAATAATTTAATTATTTGACTTATAATTTCATATAAAAGGTAATTATATTGTCACTACTATTTTTGTTTATCACACCACATTTTATCTTCACCACTACTATATTTACGTTATTTATAAAAAAAAAAAAAAAATGAGCCAGCCGAGCCGGCGCAGCTCGGCTCGGAGAGGGCCCGAGCTAGAGCTCGGGTTGAGCCTAAATTTTGTGACTGGGCTTGGGCTCGGCTGGGGACCAAGAAAGGCTCGGGCCTAAATTTAGGTGAGCCGGCTTGGCTCGACTCGTTGACATGGCTAAGGTACACTAATCAAGAAAAGCCAAATATATTGGAGTAAGACCATTTACATTGATAGTATTAAAGTAGATATTTAGTGGAGTTGTTAATTAACAACTCAAAAAATAACCTACATTTGTGGTGTTAAAGTAGTTGTTAAAAAAAATTATTTTAATAAGTTGCTAGTTTTGTTGTTAAAGTTAACAATAAACTTAACACTTCATGTGACATTATTTATTCTTTTTTAATTTTAATTAAATTGACATTGGCTCACCATTTGACTATTGAATTGATGGTTGAAACACTCTTTGTTAAAGTCACCAATTTGGCACAAATTAATACTACTTCCGTCTCAAAAAAATAGTCTACTATTTCATTTTCGTCCGTCCCAAAAAGATAGTCCACTTACCATATTAAACATGTATTTAATGTTTTATTTTCATATGTGCCCCTAATTAATTATTGTTATTCAACTACTTATACATTGAAAGTCATTCAAACAATTAATTAAACATAAGGATATACGTGGAAAAATAAAGTAAAATTTAATGTTTCAATTATATTAACTATTGTTTCTTAATCTATGTGAAAATAACTATTGGACTATCTTTGTAAGACGGAGATAGTAGTTAAATTTAACTTGCTCAGATATTCTTTAACAATCACTAAAAACTCTACTTTTGCTTACGAGGATAATTAATTTTAATACTATCATTGTTGATACTCTAAGAGAATCTCCAATACAAATCTGTAGTCTAGAAATGACGTTGAGAAGAGATATAGACACATAAAATGTATATATTTCAATTTTCTCTATTCTCTTTCTCTTTTTTCTTACCTTTTCTCTCTTTATTTTCCATATTTCCTCACTATGTTCTTGACACTTTCTACACCTTGACGTTATCAAAGATATTATGGTGAAAAAAATAGAAAATAAAGCTAGAAAAAGCTAAGAAAAAAGAGAAAGGATAGAGAACATTGAAATTTATATATTTTATGTGTCTATCTCTTTTTCACATCACTGTAAAACTACACATTTGCATTAGAGATACTCTAATAACGCTGCTATTCTTTCAATTTTGTTATGAATGGTAAGATAATCAGCTACTTATTGCGTAATTTATTAATTAATCTGTTGAAATAGTTAAAAAAAAAGAAAACCCTCCATTTCACAAGGATATGTTTGCTTTTATTTTCACAAAAATTAAGAAAAGTTTAATTAATAGGATTAATTTGCTTGTATAAATATATAAATGTACATATGTATTTACAGAAAGAGTCTCAAATTACAATTTCACACCATGTTTTGCACTAAAAGAAGGAAATAATACATGGATAAAATTATAATTTTATTCCCTATCTGTAAATCTATTTACATTCATCTGTACATGTAATATCACTCTAATTAATATTATTAAAAAAATGTACTTTAAATTCTGCTACAATGGTTGTATGCTTATGTTTTTAGGTAAGAGCCCCAGATTCTAACCACACCCATCACTACTGAATTTTCCTGCCATCCCTTATCTTCCCTCCTATAAATTAAAAAAATGTTGAAAAAGTAAAATTTAAAAATATTTTACTAATATCCCCATTCAAAAAATTTTTTTTTTTACTAATATATATAATTTTATTTGACTAATTATATTATTGCATTTTGATACTCCTTCAATCCCACATAATAAGTATGTTCCTCTCACATAAAAAAAAAAAAAAAAAAACCCAGATTTCCTTGTGGTTTTTGTAACCTCCACCTAAACTTGGCTGGGGTTTAGATGTCCCTATCTATTTATTGATAAGTAAAATTTTACAAAAGACTAAAAGAAGAGGCGTGATATATACCTTTACCTCCAAGAGTAAAAAGTAAAGTTTGTTCTTATTTTTACAAAAATTAAGAATCGTTTGAAGGGCCGGTCCATTTGATTGCAAATATTGAATTTGTATGAAAAGAAAATGAATTATAGGAAATCAGATTCCATGAAATTTACATTTTTTTAATTTTTTATTAGTTAGAAAAATAGAGTCCATTTTTTTTCAAAAGATCAATACTTATATCTCATTAATAGTAGGCTCGTTCATTGCATCGAAAGCAATAGCTTCTTCTAACCAACTAGGAGCTTCAAACAAAAGTATAAGGAACTTGACACTCTAAAGTTTTCCTAGGTAAAACATAAGCAAACTCATTGCCTCTCCCTAGAATAAACTCGATCTTGGAAGAGATATAGCTATGTCGTAATTGTTCACATTCTTGAATAATCAACATGTACTCAGTATTATCCTCTTCTCTAGCATTGAAGAAATCAACCACAGCCTTGGCATGAAGTTGAAAAATAACATTATGAAATCCCATTTCATACACCAATGCCTCTTTAATTAAGAACCCATCTCAGCTTCTTTAGCCGAAATACAACTGTGCAACATCTTCACGTATGGGCCAATAAATTGTGTACCATCACGCAAAATCAACCCAATACCAGTACACTTTTCCATAGTGAATGTTGCATCCATGTTACATAAGATAAAAACCTGGTGGAGGCCTCTTCCAAGTTCCAGGAGTAGTAATCGGACTATGGTTGCCACTGGTTCTGTTTCTCACTGCTTGTCATTCTTCCAATGAATTTAGTCCCTGACGAGCACACTATCTTGGGTGGAGAAGATTATCCGTAGACGGTTTTGAGTTTAACAATCCAAATACTCCATGCCACAGCAATACATTTTTGCGAAATGTATAATGGAACCTTTATTTGCCATCTCAAAGCACTAGTCTTTGAATGAGATGGCCGGGCTGGTGTGCGCTAGTTTCCTTCATTCCTTCACAGTGTAATGAACCACGTTCTCAAACCATGCTAGAGTAACTACCCTCAACTCCCACTATCCTAAAGAGTGCAATCATGTTAACTACCTACATAACTACATACTAAATAGGTAAAACGGGTAAGCAATGCTATATATATGGGTATGGATTCGCGCTCAAGAGAGATGTGATACATTTTTGGATATTATCCCTCGACACATAGAACACACTGCCTTTTTCTTACACAGGAGTGGAATCGGAGATATTCCCATCCATCTTTTTCAGGTCTTGAAGCTGCAGAAACGAGCGGAGTTGTCCATTTACTTTTTCCCGTCCGACTATTGGATCACTCTCCAAGCGAACATTTTCATCTTGTGTCGAATACGCAAACTCCAAAGTTTATTCCAGTCCCGTGGAATTCTAATATCATCATCATTCTCAATGGTTCTATCCACTAGCGAAGCCAGCTTAGGCTCAGTGCGGTCGAAGGACTACACTGGACCTCGGAGTAGCCCAGTAAAATATGGGACTGTGACAAACCCCTCAATTAAAAGTATGGTTTAAAGTTATCTTACTAAATCAATATGCAGGAAGCGTTACAAATTTCTTGTTACAACTCTTGAAAAAAATCGAGGGGCACGACTTGTCAATCAATTCTCTTTCATTCATTAGATGATATAATGTTGTTTGTCATCTTTAATTAGTTTAAAGTTGTAGTATTTGTATTGAAGAACATGGCACATGATAAATAAAAGTCACTTTATATATATTACCGAACACAAGCTTGGGAGACCCTTACATGTGAAAATAGGACTCCCAATCTCGTATCAAAAACTTCCTTATAAGTCAAGTTTTATTTAGTTATATTGGTTTCCATACATATACTTACCTTACTCCCATTACTAACTAATACTTAATTAAACAAGAAACATTGGCCTATCCCTCATAATCTTGTCATGGTGCAAAAGATTGAGGAAAAAGGCACAAAATATATCAAACTCATATGAGATTCCCAAATACATTACAAACATGGGATCATCCTCATAATAAGCCCAAATGTCTATTTCTATCACATGCATAACTTGGCTCGCATCGTGCGACAACCTCCATTCTTCGGCCTTTCTCTCAACGATCCTTCGGTAGATCATCTATAAAAGAGTAATCACATACAAGGTGAGTATAAAAATACCCCGTGAGTAATACATTATTTCGGTTTACCAAAGGTTTATAGAAATCATTTCATGATACAATCTTAAGAACGTTAAGATGCACAAACCTTTTTGAATACATGATAGGGCCCCGAATACAAGAAATTCCTACTACCCATGGCGCCTCATTGCCTTTCAAATACCAATATGGTAATGGCAATATAATAGATTCATAACAATTTCCAGTTAGCTTTTACCGGATTTCCAAACTTTCATTAATTCATAACAATTAACATGGATCAAATCAAAGCAAACAATACAAAATGAGTAGATGGACTCTAGCACTTCTTATGCAAGAAATAATTTTAATAATATCAAAAGCACATATCTTTTCTTGAAACTTATACATGCAAATAAACCAAAGTAATGAATTACTCACCTTGTTTTCTTATATCTTTGAAGTTGAGACTTGTTAATGAGTGGCAAAACACCTTCAATTCCTTAGTATATCTAAGCAAAATAGCCTTTAGAATGTGGGTTCTACATGTATGTGAACTAAGCCTTGTTTGAAGAGATAAAAGAGAGCTTTTAAAGGTCTTTTGTGAGTTTTCAAAACCATGCACAATTTATGGACGAATTTTCCTTCTTGTTTTCTAAAGGTTTTTGAGTTCCACCAATACAAAGACTCCCACTTGTCCTATAGCAATGAGTTAAATTGGAGGGATAAGAATTCTTCTTAGTAAATCAAGATGCCAAGTATGGGTTGTGGATTCAATTCATGTGGGAAGAGCTTATTGGATACAAGTTTATGAGATTTTTCCCTTTAATTCTTAGTAAACCTCTTTACCTATTAAACTCTATAATTAAGTCCTTGTATTTCTGACTATATTAGTGAGACATCATATCTTTACCTTAAGCATCTTTTCGGTCTCAAAATTTACTATCCGATTAAGCTTAATTGTTCTTTTAGCAAATTTTCTGTAACCAATGGGGGTAATTGACATACATTCGAGTAACCATCAACCAAACAAAAATGTCTCGACTAGTCATCCAATTATAAGATTTATTTATTGATTACTTATAGTTAAAAACCAATTATTATTCCTAAGATATCACTATTAACAATAGAGGAATTACACGGGATGTTACAGGCTAGACCGCACTGAAAAATCAGCCCAAGGTCTAGCCCATATTAAAAAAAAAATGGTTAAAATGTAAAAGGCTAATAGCCTTGGCCTAAAGAGTGAATACTGAAGAGTCGTTAGAAGCCTGGAACAATCTTTGTTGGCCCATTTACCAGAATCATATCTCCGTTGCTACATGCTGGAAGCTTGGAACGCCAGCGAACTCGAACCTTCAACTCCAATCAAGCAATCTCCTATCTCCAAGTGGACCAAGCATCGAACTCCAAGCTCACTCTCGTCTCTCTCTCTCTCTCTCTCTCTCCAGGCTTCAGCAGCCACTCTAGGTAGTCGGCCAGTCACCAGTCTCCCAGTCGGCCCGCCTTTCATTTTTGCATCTTCTTCTCGGTCAATTGGTAAGTAGTAGTACTGATGTGCAGTATTGAGTGTTAACTAAGCATAATTGGGTATAAATGTATAATAATGATTGATTATGTTTATAATTTTGGGTTTATTTATTCTTGCAATAACATTTGTTTATAGTTTTTATATGGTAAATTGTATTATTGTAAAACCTTAATTTTTAGTTTAGGCTTCAATTTAGTAAAGGCCTAATAAGTAAATCTCTAACCACTAATTTTGAAATTGGTTTATACTTCAATTTAGTAAAACCATAATATGTGAAACCCTAATTTTATTTTATACTTTAATTGGAAATTAATTTTTTGATTTGATATTAGAGATTTTAAATAGTAAGCTGATTATTTAGTAAAGCCCTAATATGTGAAACCCTAATTTAAGTAGTTTTTTATTTTCTATTTTTTAAAATTTCGGCCCAACAATTGCTTCGCCAAAACGAAAAAATTTCTGACCACACTAACCAAAAATCCAAGCTACGCCCATGGTTCCAACTGCTGTACGATAGCAAGACTTCACCGTATATTTCCCATGCTTCATGTAATTCCAAATAATCCATTCTTTTAGAAAATGTTTTTTCATAGAAAATATAGTCAAGCGACCAACATTGAAAAATATTTTACATGAAAAAAGCCAAGCAAACAACGCAAATGTTGAATTTTGGTGGATAATAACTAGCATTTTTCATGAAAATTTTATCACTATATATAAAAAGGGTGAATGAAGGAAATTTTTTTGATTTCTTTATTTACCCTTGCATTTTCTTCAAAATCCAAATTTACCCCTGCAATTATTATAGCTCGAATTAATTACTAATTTATTAATTATTAATTATTACTTCAAAATAAATAAATGAAAAGGCTAAGAAAACCTATCTAAAATAATTATTACTTAAATAAATGCTTATGAAATGAAAATGCATCCATTATTACTTAGTATTTTTAATTAACTTCAAAAGTAACACATGAAATTCCCTTTCAAATATATATATATATGAATGAAATTAAGAAAATAATTACTTTCTTCAACAATTATTATTATTACTTGATGACTTAAGAAATGAAAATCTCTATATATAAAAATGGTGAATGATGAAAAATCTTTTGATTTCTTTGCTCATACATGTGTTTTCTTCCCAAACCAAATTTACCTACTATTATAACTGGAATCAATTACTAATTTATTTATTATTACTTCAAAATAAATAAATGAAGTTTAAAAAAAATGAAAAGACAAAGAAAACTTATCTCAAAATAATTTTCACATAAATGGTTATGAAAATGAAAAGGTAACCATCTTTGCTTAGTATTTTAGTAATTATATATCCTTTTATTTTGCTTTTTAATACCCTTTCAGCCAGGTAAAGCCGTAAAGATTGTCTCTTTTTTGTAAAAAAGAAAGATAGTTCTTTTTTATTTTCACAATATTTAATTAAGAAAATGTAATTCATGTTACTTTTCTAAACATATTAATTGCAATTTCTAAAATATTGTGAAAATGGAAGGGTCCCAGGGGAATCAGTCTCCTCTCGCGTTATTATAAAGGGGACATACCATTACCAATACCATTCATGTTTCATTTTAGTTTCATTTCTTTTTTCCTTTTTCTAGCAGAATTTTTTAGTTTCTGCATGTGGGCAACGTGTCATACAATTTTGAACCACTTACGACTGTTTCTGCAAACATTTAGGACATTCCACCGTCCACTTAGCGATTAATTGCAGTAGGAGGGCTTTCACTCAACCAATAATCTTTCTTCTAATTTCCCAGAAGTGATCCAACTTTTAGTATTGTTTCAACTTGGTCCTTTTTTCTTCTCGTACTAACAATTATCTTGGAGACCATGTCAAAAGCAAAATAGCAAATGAATAGAAATGATTTTAGCGCACACATCATTTTATCTTCTAATTGAACTGTTAACCATGTTTATTGTCATTCGATTTTGAGACAAATAATCAAAATCCTTTCTTTTTTAAATAATAAATAAGAAACATAAAAAATTAAACAATTTCATCATACGGGGAAACCTCTTACATTTGTTTATGCTCTATGAGCAGTACCAAGTGTTTGCATACGTTTTCCCTTAAAGTTCAAAGTTTATTTGAATATTGTTGAGGATGCAAAATTGAAGAAGCAAACGACCAAAGATATTTGACTAGTTTTAATTTTTCAGTTCAATCTATTTTCAGAATATTTGAAAATTTTTATTTACTGGTTTATATGTTAGATACATTGAATATAGACTCTCTATTTAGGACTATAATAGTAAAAACAATTTAATTAATGTATCGTAAGTCTCAACAGTTACACAAAAGTATCGTATCATATTCATACGTTGAATTTGGACATTATTGTCCTCATTAATATGTGGTGCTCTATATTGAATTTTGTCATCCACTATGGGAAAATTTAGATAAATATTGTACTCATACGAGTTAAGAAAAGAGTCTCATTATTTGTAAGTAATCATTCAGACAATTTTTTTATAAAATAGGTTAAATTCACCTTTTTATTTTTAAATTATTTTTCCATAATTATAGAAAACACATGGTAAAATTATAAATTTACCCCTTTTATATAAACGTGGCGGTATTGTTGAGTTAAATAGAATTAATCAATTGAGTGTGTAATTAATTAGCATTAGCATATTATTATATATTAAATAAATTACTCCATTATTAGAATAGCAGTGACTTATATATACCATATAGTTTAACCGTATTATTATTACTGTAATCTTAATTTTACTTTTAACCTTTCTACCTCTGGTTTGGTGCTTATAAGTAGGCACACCTCTTCCATTCGTCTTCCATCAACTCAAACCCTACCCCTCAATTCCCATCCGTTGTTGCATTCCGAAACACCAAATTTCGTTGGCGCCAATGGCGGAGACAGGAATTAACCACAGCGTTTTCAATATTTCAAGCAAGAAAAGATCAGGATCCGATGATCAATGGGACCGGGAAGATTTCATCGCGGCCAAGAAGGCGATGAAACCTATGATATGGGAGGATCCGGCGGCGGCGCTATCAAATGCCCGCCACGAGTTCGGCGAGCACGG
Source organism: Nyctanthes arbor-tristis (assembly GCA_963692815.1). NCBI lineage: Eukaryota > Viridiplantae > Streptophyta > Magnoliopsida > Lamiales > Oleaceae > Nyctanthes > Nyctanthes arbor-tristis. Next base: position 14,443 of record CAVNYN010231351.1, read on the forward strand.
CGGCGTTAACATGTCCATTGAGGCCTCCGCCACCTTCACCGTCATGGAGCCAGAGACCATGCGCCGGATGTTCTCCGGCGAGCTCGGTCCCGATCGTGACTTTTTCATATACAGTCGACATTTCAACCCGACAGTTCTGAACCTCGGCAGGCTCATGGCTTCCCTGGAGGGCACGGAGGCGGCGTACTGCACGGCCTCGGGCATGTCCGCCATCTCGTCGGTGCTCCTCCAACTCTGCAGCTCCGGCGGGCAGGTGGTGGCCTCCCGCACCCTCTACGGAGGTACTCACGCCCTGCTGACGCATTTCTTGCCCAGAGCCTGCAACATAACGACGTCGTTCGTGGACATCAGGGATCACGAAATGGTTCGGGAAGCCATAGAGGAAGGGAAGACTAAGGTGCTCTACTTCGAGTCGATGTCGAATCCTACTCTGACGGTGGCTAACGTGCCGGAGCTGTGCAGGATAGCGCACGATAAAGGAGTTATGGTGGTGGTGGACAACACTTTTGCTCCGATGGTTATGTCGCCGGCGAGATTGGGTGCTGACGTCGTGATTCACAGTATTTCCAAGTATATCAGCGGTGGGGCCGACATCATTGCAGGTTCGTTCGTTGCTTTCTGCATTTGGGGTCGGTTCTTTGTGTTAGGCCTTTGTTGTTTTATGTATATGTTCCTTAGTTTGGGGTCCATACATAGTGCGGCTGTCTTTAGACGTGGGTGTAGTAATTATCCTTCCTTTTGCCAAAGAAGAGATTTTCTTGGACTCATGGGGATAGAACATAGATTTTCCTGTAGTTAATTAACTAATAAAGAAATTCAAATGAATTAATAGATGTGGATCTTTCCTTAATTGGATATATAATTAGTCCTTGAGTTGGTTTAATGAGTTTTTGACCTTACAAACAAGACTGAAATCGTGTTCGGCTTGGCTTAAATAGTACAAGGAAGTAACAAACTTCATCCTTTCATCAACTCACTGAAACATGTTAATGTCTCTTTACTTGCTTTGAATTTTCTTATTCAATTTATGACCAAGAACAAATTTCTAGTAATAGGAGTATCTACTCTATCGTATCAAATGTAATGTAATAAAATAAAAGACTAAAGAATAAATATGGTAAAGCTGGTTTGTTTTACTCTTTTAGCTTTATTATTATTATTATTATTATTTTTGGAATTGGACATTTATAATCATATATATGTCCACGTCTCGAGCCCCCTTCCCACTAGTTTGGAACCCCACCTTTAACCTTTTGAAATTTTTTTATATATTACTTCTTTGATAAATGATAAAGTCACTTTGATTTTATCTATATTTCCTGACCACGGTAGCATTACCCTGGGTAGATGGATCCAAACATGTATGTCATAATTAAAAGGACGCATGTGAATTTCAGAGTAAAAAGTATAATCATCACATGCAAACACCTAATGACGGACACGGCCCATTGTATTGTTTGCAAATGTAGTATTGTGGTTGGATTTGTTAATTGAGTGGGTCCTGATTAAGATATGAAGCATCCTTGCCTCCTTGGATGGAATCCTGGGATATTTGTCTTCAATCCCTCTTAAGGATTAAATATAAAGTATTATATTATTATACTTTTCAATATATCTTCTCAGTCACCATCGCATGTTGGATGAATATGATGACTAGATATATATATGGAAAATTTTGCAGGAGCTGTATGCGGGCCAGCCAGCCTGGTGAACAGCATGATGGATCTTCAGCAAGGGGCCCTAATGCTGCTGGGCCCAACTATGAACCCAAAAGTTGCTTTTGAACTTTCGGAAAGGCTACCTCACCTGGGCCTCAGAATGAAAGAGCATTGCAACCGGGCCCTGGTGTATGCTACCAGGATGAAGAAACTGGGCTTGAAAGTGATCTACCCGGGATTGGAAGATCACCCTGATCATGCTATTCTCAAGTCTCAGGCAAACAAAGAATATGGCTATGGAGGAATCCTATGTGTGGACATGGAGACTGAGGAAAGGGCTAACCGGTTGATGAATTTGCTGCAGAATTGCACTCAATTTGGGTTCATGGCTGTTAGCTTGGGTTACTATGAGACCCTTATGTCTTGCTCCGGCAGTAGCACCAGCAGTGAACTTAACGACGAGGAGAAGGCGTTGGCCGGCATCTCACATGGACTAGTGAGGATGTCGATTGGGTACAATGGCACGTTGGAGCAAAAGTGGACCCAACTTGAGAAGGCCTTGTCCCGACTGAATGACTCGGGTTTATTCCATAATAATAAGATGTAGACTATGTGGTGTTATATCATCTAATTTAGATGAATGGAGGACCACCAATAAATATACAGTACTCGGTGGCTGTGTTGCACTGTAAATTTCAATGGACTGCTTTCTATTTTGTGAAAGGATTATCTATTCTTCTATGTACCTTATTGCTCTCCTCTGTTACATTTATATATATATACACATACATACTCCATAAGCGTAGACACCATTCCATCACTATGAGTGAATTGTAAATTGGCAAACTGATGATAAGCTTATCTGCTAGATCAATGGGGCTATCCGCATTAAACTAGTAGTTTAGGTTCATGTGACTTTAATCAAACACTACGCGTGATGACTTGTGTCATTATGGTAGCCAGACGCCGCTGATGTGATTTTGAGGGTTGTAGAGTGGGGGGGTGGGGGGGACCGAAAAGAAAAGAGGCTCCTTGATTGCAGTAAGGGGGAAAAAGGCCGGGACATGGAATCTTTCTATGCATCCGCCAACGCCGGAGCCCCAGCGGCTGACGCTTCAAAACATCATATTCAGGAAACAATTCGCTTTATCTGTTATCTCCGTCCAACCGTTTCACCCAATTGTTGCCTCCCTCTTCCAATGCATGTAATTACATCCTCATCTCATTCTATCTCAAAGTTATATGTTTGTCACTCAATAATCTTTGTATCCAGTAGCTAGAATTTATATATATTATATGTAGCGTGAATTAACAATTTTTCCTTCTTTCATCTTTTCTGATAGAGGATCAGAAACTTGGTGCTCGAGCTCTGCGTAATGCGAAAATTTTGTCTTACAAGTTTTCTCGGATGAACTTACGAAGGACGTGTTAGTCTTTTTTCATAAGAGACCCCCCACTTTTCAGTTCTATATGTTCTCCTCTATGTTAAGACTTCTTTTAACATAAAGAACCACCACAGCATTTCGATGTTCAATTAAAATTGAAGTTCATGCTTCATAGCTGTCTTGGCCTTTAACTTAAGTGATGTATCTTGTTACATAATCCTGAATAATCAGTCCATTCCAATCACATGTTCTTAGACATCTTTGTTTTCATCGGCTGACATTTTCCCACTGGCGAGAGAGAATTGCCTGTTTCAGTTTGCATTTTTTTGGAAAAGGTTAACAAAGTCTTTGAGGAAAGATGGAAATTTTGGATGGATATAAACCAAATTTCAAACTGAAGATGGACAAGCAAATTACAACAGTAGAATCAATGATTCTACCTCCCCTTTCTCTAAAGTCAATCTTCAAAGAGATTATTTGCTTATTTTCATACTGCAACATCTTGTTGGAGCTTGTGTTTACTTACTTTGAGCCCTTGTAGCAAAGGATTCGACAAATTAATATCTGACAACTTTTTCAACATAAGCTTCAATGTCTTAAAAGGTGCATCTTTTACCTGTTTATTTCTTGTTATTTTGAGATCGGAAGAGCGTCGTTATGTTGGTGTTAAAGCCCACATTTTGTTCTGTACTTATTGTAGTAATATGCAAAGCTTTCTGCGTTTCCAACAGTTGCATTTGTTCTCTTCCCTCCCTTTTATATATTCATATAAAGGTTCCAAGAGTATCTTTAAATGAGAGGCGCAAGTAGAATAATCTTTTCATATCTAATACAGAATTTGTCATATCATCTACTCAAGGAGCTTGAACAGGCTTATCCTGAAGTTGAAGATTATAAGGAAATATGCAACGCTCCCTTTTGCCTTTTTCAATCTTGAGGACAATGAAAATTCTGATTCAGCATGCCCATATAATATCAGGTTACAGAAATTCTTTACTTTCTTTCCATTCCAGAAACTTGTAATTTTCTTGTCATGTATAATTGCACTTCAGTTTTTTTTTCTTATGTTTCTTAAGGTACATCCTCTTTCATTATCGTAATATCTTACAAGTGGAGGTGCGATGGAATTTTTTACTTCTCATGGTAAATGCTTCACAGAGAGTAATGGTAGATACTTGCACATAGGAACCATCTTTTAGCAATCTATATGCTTGAGAGTTGAGAGCCATGGTTCTTATGAACAGAGTTAATTCACTAAAACATAATTGTTTAAATGCCTGTTTATATAAGGATTTGTATTTCATGTATATTATTCTTGACTTAATACAAGCTGCCATTTCTTCTTTCATCTGGAGTGATAATGACCGGGTAATGAAACAGGATTAGAAGATGATGAGCGTTCAGAGCAAAGGCTCTGTACATATTATTTACTTTTGCTTACCAATAGCCAACAAAATATGAGAATTAATAACTACCGGTTCATGAAATTCTCTATTCTCATATTAGGAAAAGTCTGATGATAATGGAGCACAAGTTGCAATATTTCTGAGGGACGGGAAGACTAGTGATAACCATTTGGTTGAAATAAGTTGCTAGGAATGGTAAGCACGACCCAAAAATTACTATATGTATATAGAAGTAAATATTACAAAAATGATAGCAAGGAAATATTTACATTCACATGGTGTCCATAAATCAGAATTTACTTGGTTCCACACCTGCAAGGCTGCAACTTTTTTACATACACAAGTACATGCTTGAATGCACATGTTTGTCCTACTTTGATGGAAAAAAGGCACATACTCGACTCGAAACTCTAAAATGCCAGGCTGATCGTTTGAAGGAAAAATATGAATGCCGATTTAATTACTCTGAATACACTGCAAGTTTTGAACATACCAGAACTGATGACGTTCATGTACCTTAGAACTCGATGTTCACTTCTGTTTCATCTTTAGTCCATCTTTTGAATTGATTGCTTAGTTTCTAATCTTAAGATATATGTAATTTATGGAAAAATACGCATAATTAAACTAAGTGATTGTATCTCTCTGATTGTTTATGGTTTCGTCAACGAATCACAAGACATTGCTAGCAAGTTGGGTGAGTAGATCAGCACTTGATGGTACCGTACCTATAGCTGAAATACTTGTTTGTTTTGTTGTCTTGGACAGGAGTGTGGAGTCCAGGAATTTGTGGTCTACGTACTGAGGGAATAAAGTCTCATTAATATTTAACGATCAAAACATAAAAGTCCGATGAGCTGGTGAACTATTACTGGAATTGTCGATGAAGGTAGTGGACTCAAAACTGTAGGCACTTTGTGTTGATATTAAGTAACGGTCTAAGTCTGCAACATCAGCTTCCTCCCACAAGTGATTGCACAAGGAGGGATCGGTTCTATTGTTTTCTAGTAGAGATGTTGGCTTTTCTGAATTTTCCATCTTTATGTTGTTGTTTTCATATTGCTCGTCGCTGGTTTGTTCAGCCTGTTTAAGTCTCTGCAGCTGTTGATCATATATAGAATATTGTGAATTACGATGTAAAGAATTAATCCAAAACATTGTTGAATTTGCATCTAACTTGTACTTGTTAGTGGACAGGACAGTTAGGGACACTATGACATGTAAGTATTAACGTTTTTAAGAAAATGAAAACAAACAAAAAAGAATTTCTTGGACACTGTCTAATATAGTTGAGTGGCCTTAACAAACATGTCATTATACTCTAGTATGGTGCCTGGATGAGTAGGGCTTGGTTCTCTTTCCTCAGGGATTCAGACTGGGAAGCCAGCTTGTCGTATTCCGATTTAAGGATATCATAATCTTGTTCTAGCTCCTTGGACTTTGATCGAGCCCTTTTATTCTGGAACCATATGGCAACCTGTCGAGGCTGCAGGCCAAGCTTATTTGCCAAGAGCTGTTTGATGCGCAGCTCCGGCCTTGATTCTGTCTCGAAACTGGTTTCCAGTGACTTAATCTGCTCATCACTAAATCGTTTTCTGCTGGTTTGGATTGTCTTGTTAATATTAGAAGACATGAATTGGAAGTTCTCTCTTTCTTCTCACTGCCCTCCAATGTTCTTTTGCTGATTTTTAGTTAGTTGATTACAGCTTTAATAGTGTGTATGGTCCAATCGAGGACGTGTGTGTGTGTGTTCCGAATATGGTGGGCCTTAATGTCCAAGATTCCTGGCTGATTCATACAAAATGATTTCTTCTGGCAACGTTTTAGTTATGTCTCT
>CAVNYN010231357.1:0-14789 GCA_963692815.1 Nyctanthes arbor-tristis
ACCCACCTTCATTGAGCACAATCCGGATCTCCTCCGCCCAGCGCAAATGCTCAGGGAATTTTTGAGTAATAGCCTCCTTAATTTTTGGGTTCTTTTCGTACTTCAGATGGGTCTTGAAGTACTCCAAGGCATTCATATACAACAGCAAAGCCTTCGTGCAGGCGTTGAAGACAGAGGAACATATGAGAATTGGAGAGGCGAAAATTTGGGGTTTGGAGAGGATAGATAACGGTGCCGTCTTATCGATTTACATGCCCCCACCAAAAAAAAGGTAAAATGACGGAAACGGGGTCGTATCAGACGATTGGGATGAACAGTAATATTGAAACTCACACTTTTAATATGTAGTGGATTAAATTATTTTTTAACTTATAAAATATAAAAATTAGAAAATTAGAAAATACTCGCGTTAATTGAGGATTTCTCATTTCCATTTTCTTTTCTCGTTTTTTTGGGATTTTATGTAATATGACATTTTTTGTCAATGTTAATGAATATAAGATCTTATAATTATTAAATTTTCTAATTATGTGTCATTACTGAAGTTTATAACTTCGTTTTATCTTCATATTCATGCACAAATCACTAATTGAATTTCTTGTAATTTCTTTTTTAGTATAAACTTCTACTTATTAAGTGCATTATTGATATAGTAGCTAGCCTCAAAATTATTCAATGAATCATGAGTGGTAAACTGTCTGACGAGACTATAATCGTCAGGAAGCCTTATTCTATGTACTATATCTTCTTAACTATTCTCAAGCGTTCTCATCATATCATCATTGTCCATGAAAAAAATATGTAAGACAAACGTTTGACATTACTTATCTTTTTTCTATTCGTCGTGATTTGATTTCGTCTCAAATATAAACATATATTTAGCTCAAAATTAAAGCTCATGTAGTTTTGACAAATAAAATTTGGCAAATAAAAAAAAATACATGGAAAAAAAGTACAATTTATGTATAAAACTTGATAATTTCTATAAAAAAAATAATGATTGCAAATAATAAAGTTTGGTAAAAAAGATTGTTCCGATATAAAATAATATCTATCAAACACCAAAAGATGCAAAATAATAATTATTTTTAAGTAAAAAAATTAAGTCAATCAAACAAATGTAATTGACATTTCCTATGAAAATTAATTTTAGGGAATTCGATTACCTAGAATTCATTTTCTTTTTATACATTTTCTATACTTCTGATCAAACGGTACCTTATGGTTGTATTTGTATTTGATATCAAGCAGAGGTGGTTGGTTGATTTTGTTGAACAGTTGCTTGCTCTCTTAATTCTGTTTTTCTTTTTCAAATCATTTTAAAACTGGAATTTTTTTTAATTTAAACTAGATTTTCACCCGTGCGTTGCACGGGAAGATTATGGATCAAATTATTTAAAAAAGTAAATAATATGAAATTTTATAATTTTTTTTGAATGGTTAAATTTTATAAGATCATGTTACCCGATAAATTTTACTTGAAAATTAATATCAAAATTGAAGAAACCAAATTCATTCCCATGCACAGCTATATATTTTTTGTTAATTTATTCCCCCACTATTTTCTTAACTCTTAAGTCAGTGACCTCATGTTGTTAGTCATATACATACAATCTCTACCTTCTTCTTAGACTCTAAAATTAAATTAGATACAATTAGAAAACCCACTTTGAATAAAATAAATGAGCTCCATATTAGATATATTTAAAATAAAATAATTGTTCTTTTTCTCAATGTTGCTGGCCGTGATTAAACTCGTTCCGTCACTAAATGCAATTTCACAACCATAAGTAGGGGAGAAATCTATCACCGGCTGATGTAATTTTGGAGTCACATTCTATTCAGTAGACTTGAGTTATAAATTTCTTGCAAAAACTCTTGACGATTCAAAGTCTCTTCATTTCCAATTTCATTTCCGATGTTAGACGGGAATTCACAGGCTCTAATCCACTAATAAAGTTGGAATTTAATGCAAGAAATTAGAGAAAATTAGTCTGAAAAAGGAAAAAAATAAAGAAGGTGAAACGAAAAGAGTTCCATCACAGCAGAAAGTAGAGCCATCAATTTCTTCTCATATGCTTCCTGCAATAATTGAAACGTTGTCATCAGTAGATAGTCCAAAAGAATTGTATCAATGTCAACAAATCTAATAATTGAAATGAAATTAACACATAAAATAAAAAATATATGATATAGATAATAACATAAATAAATATTATTAACTGATTCAAAAAGGGGTAAAATGGTCATTACCAGCAATATATAGGGGAAGACATATTTGGCCAGATTACTGTGATAGCATAATTTCAATAGAGTGTCAACAGCTTTCTATTTCAATTAAAACAGAACACATAACAATGTGTATGAATGAGAAATGGAATGTTTTTAAGTGATCTTAATAGAAATTGTAAAAAAACCCGACAAATTCGATAACCACTGGTACTCGATCTTATTAAAATGGGAGTACCCGACTTAATAGGTAATTCGGTCGGGAATGAGATTAAAAAAATCAATCTGAATTAACAATGTGCCGGGAAGGTTATGATAATTTTTACTCGTATCTGGCCCCGTTTAACTTTTTTTTTCTTTGACAAAATTGTAAAAACATTTACCAAAAATTCTAATGGTTTAAAAAATAAAAAGATGATAAAACTTATCAAGAATGTCTAGTATTTCAATTGTAATTTTAGCCTATGTTTGATCATCTTTATCCAAATATATTATAATCCTACCTACCACTAATTTGAGAACTACTCATTTATAACCACAAATTTCGAACTTCTATTAAATATATATCACTCATTTCACATCTTTATAAATCAACTACCATAAATTGAATCAAACTTTAAAATACAATTCATTAAAAAAATGAAAATAAAAATATATAAATATATTTAAATTGGCTAATAAATGGGTAATATAAATTACATATACCAACATTTCTCCAACCCATCCCCGATTTAAGTGGGGATGGGAAAAACTTTTTTGATGGATATGCGGGTGTAGCATACGGGACCTGACCCCTTGTCATTTTTATATCTCAGGAAATTAAATATTTTATTTTTCTCCGTAACTATATAGTGATGGGAATTTTATAAATTATGAAATGTTAATTAAACCATGTTTATTATATATAAAAGAAGTAACGTAATTACCACTTGTTTTAAAAGCATAAAAAAATAATTAAATATTAACGTATCAGTTAAAAAATAAATAGTCTAATACAAATTACAAAATACTTGCTAACTAAGACATATATATTAAAAACTTTTAAATTAAAAAATCAAAAAATTTTGAATATATATAGATTAATCCAGTAAAATATTTAAGAAGATAAGATATATCCAGTAAATTATTTAATCAAAATATTTGAAGATAAGGATAGATAAAGATTCTAATTCCTAATTACTTGGAAAATAGAGAAATAAATAATTTGAGAATTAAAATAAGTCAATGTAACCGCATACATTACCAAGCATAAAACAAAAAAACTATAAAGTCCCCATTTTTCACAATTTTGGAGGGAAAACTGCGGTATAAAGGTACCGCAGACTAATTTACTTTAATATATATACACACACATAGATGAGGCTATATAGTACAAAAAGAAGATATGAACTTGGTGAGTTGGCTGCTTTTGATTGGTGGTTGACTAGGAGTCTGATTTGTTTCATTAGCCGCTTTAAAAACTACATACAATGTTTTGCTGGACTTTGATTGAAAATACTGCCAAAGCATTTGATTAGTGAGAATATAATGAACCTTTAAAGTATATTCTCACAGTTGTGTTATTACTTTCTAGCTATAGCCTATAGAACAATAAAAAATCGTGATTAGTAGAACATAACTCAATTCAGTAATTAAAATGGGGATCATCGTGAATTTATAAGATTGAGGTATTGACCGTAATGATGTTATAGAGAATGATTACAATAAGCTATCAAATAACACAACTAATAATAATACTCCCTCGATCTGAAAAAGATAGCCTACTATTATATTTTCGTCCGTCTAAAAAAATAGTTCACTTATTATGCATTTAATTTTTTATTACTATATATGCATCTAATTAATTATTGTTATTCAACTACATATATATTTAAAGTATTTCAAACAATTAGATATAAGAGTATATTTAAAAAAATAAGTTAAAATTTAATATTTCAACTATATTAACTATTGTTTTTTAATCTATCTAAAAATAATTACTGAACTATCTGTGTGAGACAGAAAGAGTTATATAATAATAACGTGATTTTTTTCCCGATAAACAAAAGGGTACAACAACTCGTGATTTTAGAAAAGATAAATAAAATGCCCTTGGGGCATAGCTCGTCTGGTTGAATAATCAGTGCAAAAGCTCGCTTCCAGTGGCAGGGTGGTGGTTCGAAATCCACTGAAGGCACTTGGAGTGTGGAATTTCTGCTGAAGGGTGTTGGAGCGTGGACTTTCTTCCACTTAAGACACTTGGAGTGTTGACTTTCCACTGAAGAGTGTTAGAGTTTGTGGTAGAGGGCCCCTTTGTGTGCAGAAGTGTACAACCTGCGAGGAGAACTAGAGACCAGTCGAAGAACATTCCACGATTTATCTCCGCCAGGGTTCTAGGGGCGAGGGTCCTGGAGGCCAAGGAATAGTCTGGCAAAATTGTAGTACCTGTTGCCAATAAAAAATAATAATAATAATAAATAAATAAATAAATAAATAAATAAATAAAAGAAAATAAAGTCGACAGGGCCTTGGCCCAAATCCACGAAAGCGAGGGGAACCAAAGCAAGGAAAAAATATCAGAAATCCACAGTCGCCGTTAGCTTGGGGACATCCGCCGCTTTGGCCATTCAACAAAACTTCCCTCCTCGCCCATTCCCTTATCCTTTGCAAGATCCCCCATTTTTGTTGTTCCTCTATATAAAATGTCTTGCTCTACCAAGCCTGTAACGATGGCAACAAATGGTTGCCTATTTTCAGTCCCATCACTGTTTACCAAAGCAAAAGCTTCATATTCGCAAGAAATCTGTTAATCCCACTAAAACCCCTAAAATTCCATCTTTTTTTGGCCTCTCTTAAGAAGAAAACACCCCATTGCAGATTCTCTGTCATATCTGCTGTGCAAGAAGAGAACAGTCAAGTACTTCTGGAAGAACTAGAAGTTCTAGGTACTTCTGATTGGGATAATCAGGAAACATCAGAAGGGGAAGTCGACGTAGGAGCAGAGAGTGATGATGCTGTGGAGGCGGTTGGGGATGCTGTAGAAGGTGATGATTACGTGGAACCACCTGAAGAAGCAAAATTGTATGTGGGTAATTTGCCGTTTGATGTCGACAGTGAGAAGCTCGCTCAGCTTTTTGAGCAGGCTGGAGTTGTCGAGATTTCAGAGGCGAGTTCTTGAGATTAGATGTTCTTTTTTTCATCAAAATATTCGAACTTTTCCGGTCTTTCCTTTTATTTTCTAATGCGGGTTTTATGTGATTTGCAGGTTATTTACAACAGGGAGACTGATCAGAGTCGAGGCTTTGGTTTTGTGACTATGAGAACTGTGGAAGAAGCGGAAAAGGCTGTGGAAATGTTCCACCGTTACGTGAGTTTTCGACCTTTTAAAATCTTAAGAATTACACTATCTGTCTGTGTTTTAAAGCTTGTGCAAACTATGAAAAAGTAGAAACTCCAATGATGAATACATGAGATTGGACAAGGTAGTGTAAATGGAAAAGTTTCAGTGCTTGAAGGATTATCTGAGTCATGCCTAGTTTAAAATAGATTGGTTGTTTACAAGAAGTTCCATGCTTGAAGGGTTATGTGAAACTCAATAGCTTGGTTGTTTTACACGAAGTGTGTTAACCGGTTTGGTTATTGGTTGTGTTTCTCAGTGGATGATGTTGGTACTTCAAATAAGCAACTTACTATTCCAAACTGACCAATAGGCAACAACTAAAGTATTTATTTCAAGTTCCTTATCTATATGTAAGAATTATTTCAACTTAGCAAAACATACACTGCAGTCTAGTGAGACAAAAGTCGAAAATGATGAATGATGAAGCCATATGATGCATCATTTACAAGCATATTAACCTGTTTTCTTATGTCACAATCGATCGAATTATTGAATATTTGTTGCATGGTGATGAAGATGCTATACATTGTTATATCGCAATGCAAAGTTCACGCAGGGAACCTAAGTTCACTAATGGAGGAAAATTGTTGCCAAGGGATGCCAGATGTTGGTGCATACTGGCAAATGGTGGACTTGTGACACACTCACCAAAAAGAAGGGGTGGTGGTGTTCATGACAGAATAGTCAATTTGAAAATGAAAATATGCTCGAGTCATTTCCTGTTTGTTCTATTTGCAGCTTCCAGGATTTGAAGATTTCACGCAACAAATTTGATCAATTACTCAGGAGTCATCCCTATTGCAATCTGGCAATATGGTTTCGAGAGTATAATCCTTATATGTCATGACAGGACCAATCAATTCAAACTCCTTACCCTTTCTCCCAAACTTATTTTCTTGCCTCCAAGTTTTGATCTCGTGCTCTAATTATTCAGATCACTTTTAAGATCTTAAAGTCTAATGCTTGATGTTATTCGAACATTGTGTGTGGAAGTGAATGTGTGTGTACACACACAAACACACATGCAGAAAATCTCCTTTCTATAGATTTTTAGTGAATATAGTATGTCTCCTTTAGCATTACCATTTTTAATGAATATAGTGTGTCTATATTCTCTCTTATATGTATTTTGAGTTTGCTCATCTTTCAGTATGCTGGGGCAGGTGGAAATGCTAAATCCTTGGCCTGAAAGGCTGAACTCGAATGGATTTCCTGAAAATGATATCGAAATGTAACTTGTTTTTAGTCGACCAAGTGCCTTATACTATCAACTTCTTGTAACTTCGTTTTTGGGCAGGATCTGAATGGGAGGCTATTGGCTGTTAACAAGGCGTCTCCAAGAGGGTCACGCCCACCTCGAGTGTTTGAACCTGCTTTCAGAATTTATGTTGGTAACCTGCCATGGAGTGTTGATGATGGACAACTAGAACAAGTTTTCAGTGAACATGGTAAAGTGGTGAATGCTCGTGTAGTTTATGACAGGGAGAATGTCCGATCTGTGGTTTTGGCTTTGTAACAATGTCAAGCGAGTCAGAAATGAATGATGCCATTGCTAACCTTGATGGACAGGTATGCAATCATCCTTGGAAATACATTACTCGAAAATCCTGAAATATTTATTTATATCATAAGTGAACAATGCCATAATTAGAGATCGGATAGCTTGGAAGTAGTATTTTTATTAGGTTACACCATCTTTTATATGATAATCTAGGAATCTGTTTGTTTGTTTGTGCATTTTGTTTGTTTGTGCTTGAAATGGTTAAATCCTCCTAGCAACGCATTCTGTCAACATAAAGGAGACAATAGTCTCCAAGTGCCATGGACAAAGCCTCGACAAAAACAAATGAAATAGTTCTAGTGAGTATAAAGCTGTGACCAAAATAAAGTTCTTAGAATGCTTTTGCTGCAAATAACCAGCCTGAGTGGCCAAGGCCAGTATAAAGGATTGCCGAGAAAGCAGAAAGGCATGAGTCCATCATTAGCCACATTGAGACTTGCAGTCAAGTTATATCCTTAATACTGACAAGAGGTGCCTAATGTGCAAGCTTTGAAGCGCCTAATGTGCAAGCTTTGAAGCTCCTAATGAATGCCTTATCCACGTGCACCGCAAGGCATATACCTTTCGAAAAACACACTTGCTTTTTCTTTATCCGGAAACGGGAGATTGGAGGATGTATAAAAACATGTTCATTTGCTTTTGCAGAGTTTGGACGGGAGAGTGATCAGAGTAAATATTGCTGAACAAAGAGCTAGGCGTGACTCCTTTTGATTTTGTTTCAGGGAACACGCAATTTTCTACTTCATTGATAAATTGAAAGTGAGAATTCTAGCAGTCATATTTAGCAGCTGTCAATATGCCGGAGATTTTGATCAGAAACTTTTTAGTTGGTCATTGTATCCATTTTCCACTGTTGCTGTTAATTTCGTTGGAAAAATCTGTACATGTAAATGTAAGGCTTTCTTTCGCCTCTCTTCCCCGGTAATCTATGAAGGTTATTATATTTTGTTCTTAAGACATATGAAGGTTTATGCCTTTTTTAATTAGTGTGTGCTTGATTGCCATAATTTTTCATGAAAAATGTTAGTTTTCCACCTAAATTCTTACTTTTGTGCTTTTTTTTTCATGAAAAATATTTTCCCACTTTTGATCACGTAACTATATTTTCTAGAGAAATGAGAAAAATATTTTCATTGAGGGGACTTAAGTAATTGGTTTTCTAGTTATGGGGAATTGGAATTTCATAATTTCTTAAAATATCGGATTATTTTTTAACTTAGAAAATATAAAAAATTGCAAAACACGTATGGAATTGAGAATTAATCCTTTTCTTTTTCTTTTTTTGGGATTTTATATTTTATGGTATTTCTTGCCAATGTTAACGAATAAAAAATCTTATCATCATTTTTCAAAATTTCTAATTATAGATCGTTATTGGAGTCTATAATGTTGTTTTATCTTCATATTTATGCACAAATCACTCACAGAATTTCATGCAATTTTTTCAATATCTTTTTGTTGTATAAGATTTTACTTCGTAAGTGCATTAGTGGGATAGTTGGCCTCAAAATTATTTATCAAATTATGAGAGTAAAATGTTGACGACACTATAATCATCTGAAAGTCTTACTCTACGTACCTTAACTTTATAACCATCTTTAAACATTCTTATCATATCATCATTGTCCACGAGAAAAATCATGCAGGGCAAAAGATTGTTGCGTGTTGTACTTGTTCATTAGTACCTGTTTTTTTTATTTACTGTGGTTTTATTTTGTCTCAAATATAAACATATATTCAACTTAGAATTAGAGCTCGCGTAGCTTTGGCAAATAAAAAAATTTGACCAAAAAAAGACATGGAAAAAGTAAATTTATAATAAATTTTGATAATTTTTATAAAAATAATGGGAGAAAAAAAATGTTTCCATTGAAAATAATAGTAAACATCGAAAGATGGAAAATAACTATTTCTAAGTAGAAAATTAAATCAATTAAACACGTGTAATTGACATTTCTTATGAAAATTAAATCTGGAGAATTCAATTATCTAAAATTTAATTTCCTTTCATACATTTTTTATGCTTGCAATCAAACATACCTTGATATTTTACATTTTCCTTCCCTGGGTTTTCATATTTGGTCGCAAACTCCATTGTTTGCTATATGCTAGGAAAGAAACAGAACCCACCTACAGCAATGACTGCTGTTGTCATCTGAAAAAAAAAACCCAGCCGCAGATAACTAGCCAGACCGGAAACCACATTCAGAGTTTTGCTTTCCAGGATCTTACTATCTCTTTTGTTCAACGTTTATTGGTTTAGCTAGTCAAATAATGTTTGTTACGGATACAATTTGTGAAGGCTTCGCGCATTTATGCGGGATGGAGCCAAATTAGCCAATATAATAAACTTTTATTATACCTAAATTTGGCGAAATTTTCTAAGAAAACATATCTATCTCCACTTTGGAGACAAATCTGTCCCAAGTGGTGCTGATTTTGCTCCACCTGCATTCATGCGACCGCACCACATGCCGCATGGGCGGCCACACTGCCCACCTCACTGGAGACCAAGCTCAAGTAGCACAAAATAATCTCATCCTAGCTGCTCTTGGGAAATCAAAGCCCAAACAGGCTAAGATCTCTAAGAAAATTCCCACCAAGGGCTACTATTTACGTAAATCACGTAATAAGAAGCCTTATCTAAACCCAGACAAACATTGCTCGAAAATATGACAAAAATCGAACATATCGAGATACCCTCATTTCTTTTGCTTGTAAACAACATGGACATTTTAGTTCCACCTGTCCAAATAAGCATAATCTCTTTAGTAGAGAAGCTTGTTTGATCAATAGCATAAATGACGACATCCTAGAAATAAAATCAGATGTTTGTAAAGATGAAATCATTTATAGTATCTGTTCAATCGAAGGAATTGAGACTGAAGAACTCCAAGAAATTGAGACTTCTTCCACCAAAGTCCATCTAATTTGGCACCACTTATCTCCCAATCTACCAGACGATGGAAATTAGATGGAAATAATTTCCAGGAGAAAAGACAATCAAACCTGAGTTCATAACAAAAATGCATTCTGGACAATATTTAGAGACTTCCAAGTTCCAACCTCTATAGAAGATAGTAAGAAAAACATATTCATTCTTAATGCCTTGATACACTATTTTACTTCCAGGTCTAGTAAGTCTACCACCACTGGTTAGAGTACCACCGGACTAAATCCTCTATTGTAAAGGAATGATAATCTAAAGAATCAAGAGTTGGATCTCCTAAGTCTTGTAATACCAGAAGATATTGTTAGATAGTATCATCTGGTGATATTTCATCAGAAAAGATTGCAGTTAAGGCATTAGTTCCATTCTATTTGCAAGATCCTTGTCTATCACAGGGACAAGAATCAAAAGTGGAAGCTATTGTCCTAGAAGTTCCTGGGAATGGTCATGGTGCGGCTGCCCATGCGGCCTGTTGTGTGGCCACATGAATGCAGGTGGCGCTGACTGGATAGATCGTCTCCAAAGTGGAGACATATCTGTCTTCTTAGAAGGACCGTAAATGGCAAGTCTAGGAGCATTGCTAGGACAGCTTCTCAACGGCACACCATTCCTCCAAACGGAGGAAACATATCTCCCATTAGCAGTCGAATTTCAAAAGAAAGCAAATTGAACACCATCTAACTGTAAATATTGGAAAGTAAGTTTGGCCTAGAAAGGGAGAAGCAGCCCCTAAACTTGACTACAAAAGAAGACAGATTTATTTTCTCCTTCGCTTGCATGTGTGTATCATACAAGTGGGCAGGGCGCGGGATGGAAATCTGCAGGAAAACCATCTAATCTAATATATATTCACCATTATGTGCAGATCAGTGTACCATTCTCTGTACAAGAAACTTTAAAATTAAAGATGCACGAAAAGAAGTCACCTCATTACATGTTCAGAACCACAGATTTCTACACACACCTAATAACCCCTCAACTGAGCTTCTCGACTTGTCAATGGTACATAACGAACTGAAGTCTCACTTTGAATGCTTAATGAACCGTCCTCATTCTTGTCCACAACCTGTAAGTCCTGGAAAATGTTTCCCACAGGGATTACCAACCTGCCACCAGGTTTCAACTGATCAACGAGTGCTTGAGGAATTTCTGGTGCAGCAGCACCAACATGAATAGCATCATAGGGTGCATGCTCCGGCCATCCCTGCCTGCCATCTGCCGACACACAAAATTAACCAATAAATGCAGGTGAGGTACAACAAAAGTCACAGATGCAAATACGATTTCGTATATCACGCAACAAAAGATACAATATTTCATTCGCAAGCTCCAAAGAAATCTCATTTTGTGGCAGGGTGCTCAACCTACCCCACACCATGGTAGTTAGAGTAAAAAATTTACTAGGATTTGAATGACTGCATATCAGTGACTTTTTAAAGTTATTTGGCACGAAACAATGGCACCATGCAGAGTGTCAACAGCGTTGATTAATCTGTTGCTAGTGTACAGCCAGCGTCCCAGGAATTATAATCCAGGCAGTCCAGTATATAATACAAAAAATTGATCATTCAAAGAACACATTTGGCTATGATACAGACCAAGCTCCTTACTAATCTATTCCCACCCAGCAAAAATTTAAAGGGCTTTTTGGGAGTGCAAGTTCTTGAAAAAATAGGGGAATGATGGTAAAACATGTATCTCCTGATTTTTTACCAAGCTGGATTTTGATAACGTGGAAAAAAAAAAAGGAATCTTGAGCATATATGGTACGCACAAGTTCTTTTCTTTTTTTCTTTTGTATGTTAAATGTTCACTTTTGAAATAATGTAGCTAGTTATTATCGGTTACTCTTTCTTCCATATATGTCTATGGCCTTGCTGAGTTCATTTCTTTGGCTATAGTCCTCAACAGCCATAGCTGAATGCTGAAAAAAATAATAAAAAAATAAAAATAAAAAATTGGAAAAGCATTTAGCAGAAGGATCATGGTCATTTTGCAAACTAAATAAAAAAAATATCATGGTGTTCAAAACAGGTTGAAAAGCAGTGAAACACAAAAACATACCACCAGCATGCAGCACAAGGGACCCTTCTTTCAATAGAGGAGCAGCTGCACTTTTCTCAACATTCTTAATAGAAAACTCAACCAGTTCAGGAATATGTTCCACCCCAACAGCACGACCTTGTGGTCCAACCATGATAGCAAAGCATGCTGTCAAGTAGCCCGTTCCTAGAAAAAGAACAATGTAAAGTGACTCGAAAATCTCATAAGTGCCATGAACTTCAGAAGACGGAAGGAAAATCACATTTCAGAAATAATGTTCTTTGAAGTACTGGAATTATACAGTCCACAAATACAATCATGATACTATATCAATAAAGAATTAACAACCTCAGTGATAACTAGGAGAGCAAATGTAATTCAATATAATATCTCTCAATGATGACACTTAAAGAAAACAGTAATCTATTACCGTGTAACTGAATGTACTGGAAAATAAGCTTTCAAAATTAGCAGCGAAAACGCCAGAAAATACCTGAACCAACATCCAAAGCATGCATCCCAGGCTTCAAATGGTTCTCCAACAATTCGAGGCATGTGGCATGCATATGAGGGGCAGATATAGTAGCATTATAGCCTATCTGCATGGGGCTGTCGACATACGGTGGGGTACCCTCAGGCACAAACAGAGCCCTGTCAATAGTTTCCATTACTTCCGCTACCTTTTTCGATCTAATCACTCCATAACTCTGCAAATGCTCTACCATTTCTTTGTTCTTATTGATTCCACTTCCAGTCCAGAATCGCTGTTGAGAAAAATATAAAAAAATTGAAATAAGAGGTAACACTAGGGTCCATCTCATAACCTGTCACAACAAAGTGAAGAAAACCAAATAGCAAAATAGCATTAAGAGATATCAAGCGAAAATAACTTCCCATAATATAACATAAAGTCATCGTTTAAGCCACTTATTGATATACATCCATAAGGAGCCTATAACTGAAAACTATGGTACTTCCAATTTGCAACTGCACATAGAAGAGCTGCATCAACACAGAAGCGATTGTGCTCCTCATTAACAAAAGAAGAAAACAACAAGAAGAAAAGGGTACACCCATAATCCCATATCTTGAGACTTATACAGTAAATCCATAAATTTTCCTTGTATGTGGTGTTAATAATCCCACTAGCAATAGTTTAACATGTTCCTTCTGGCTTCTGATACTCATTTTATCTATTCATTTTCATGAAGATAAGATTATTGCAAAGTTCAAACCAACTTAAATCTGATGTAGACGCACCAAGATGAGATGCCGGTTTCAAATAGGACTTCACATTCAAAACGCAAATGGGCCCACGTTTTTTGGAGCAAGAGTTGCAAAGAGAAAATAGACTTTTTCTATTTTTAATATTAACACTTTTGGTATAATAATTAGAGAAACACATTTTCAGCTTTCCATTTTTATTTCCTTTATATTCAGCCAATGTAGACGAGAATAAACAGACGACAGTATATACACAGAACGAGAGCTGTGCAAAGTTGTTCCTAATTCTCTTTTTATTTGTGTTTGAATTGGCTTGAAGTAGTGCAATTCGTTCCAAAGATAGACTTCCAATGTCAAAACTCCTAATTAAATTAATACTATACTTAGACAGTTCTCTATCAAACTCAAATGCGGTTTACACCACCCAAATAAATCACAGCCGCTCAAACCAGATACCCGCCACAAAATCTGATCGCATTTACCACAGTTAACCATAACATATACAGGAAGCAATAGTATTCCACCGTAGCTCCACTCTCAACTATCACTGTAATAAATTTCTTATATTTCCTATGAAAATTCATAAAAATTAAAATTCGCATATCCACCTTCTGTTTCGGTGTTTTTCCCAATTTCACTTAGAACACAAACAAAAGCCAAATATGTCTTATATCATTGAAGGCCTAGATATAAAAACACGTTGGATATACAAACGCACAAGGTGTACGCAGATTGCAGAGAAGGGGATATACCTCCATGCGAGAGAAGAGAGAATTCCCCGTGAAGAGATGAGTATTTGTGAGGCGACAACGAAGGAAAAGAGCCGTAGCAGCAGTGACGGTCGAGGTCGTCGGCGGGTGAGATACACAGAGAGAGCGGTGGAAATGGAGGTATCGAGGAGGGGTGAAGTATAACAAGGATAACTTTATAGGCGCACGATAGCGGCAACCATACGCTATTACTGAGAGCGAGTGGGCATACGTGTTCGGCATTTTTTCACTCTCATCCCTTCCTCTTGCCATTTCTTCTGTGTCTCTAGCTCTTTCTACGCAAGTGAAACTCACGTGCCTCAATTGATTACTGGGCCCTGCATTTCTTTCTTGGCCCATTTTATGTCGCAGCCCATATCCTTTCCCTCGCAATCAGCATGCTTCACACTTTGCTTTTTCATTTTTTCCACGGCCAACAATTAATCTAGCTAGTTTATTACTGGTTTATAAATAAATTGGGGTTCAAATTGTTATAATAATAACAATTTTGCTGTCATTTCCAACAACATTTGTGCTGCTAGGGCAACAACTCCAGCTGCCGGCCGGTAGCCGGACTTCTGGCCGAAGGGGGGAGCGGGACGTGGGTGGGGAGATTGTGAGAGATTGAGGGACGTGGGATATGAGGAAAATCTG
>CAVNYN010231359.1:0-15161 GCA_963692815.1 Nyctanthes arbor-tristis
TTCGCCTCTTCTTTAGAACCCTTTAAATTTGAAGTTAAGGGTTCTGTAGTGGATCCTGATGTGTTTACACATCGCGGGGCAGAAATCTGATGCGGGAGAGTTGAGTCGCTTCGCCTCAGTACTATTTGGCCGGGTGAAGTGAATGAGATCCTGCTAAATGCATTTATATGCTTCTTTTATTTGGGAAAAATGAGAAATTGGGATTTGAATTGGGGGATTCCGATGATGGCATGAAATCTTTGAGACCTGATTGTCTTATTTGATGACAACTACAAGCATTTTTCTCTGAGGATTATCCCCCTTTTCATTTTATTCTTTTCAGACGTTTTGAACTTCAATTTGATTTGTTTCTGTTTTTTCATTTTTATTTTATTTTTTCTTTCTTCAGAAAAAAATCTTTTTACTATTTATATTGAAAACATATGATGATTGCACTGGGCTCTGAGCAGTTATGTATAACTGTTTCTTGATGGAAAACGCAGCCTAGAAAGCTTTGTCTGATCTTATGTAATAATAAGTTCTTAAAATTATATGTACAATTTCATTTTAAAAGATGTATTGGTACTTCTGTTTAATTTAAATTTTTGTAAAAATGTTTGTTGTAATAATTAAAATAAAATTAAGAATTTGTTATACAGTACAGCTGAAATAAAAACTGAAAATTCGTTGATTGTCTTATGGAAAAGTTGCTATTTGGACAAAAAAAGGCATGCGAAAGTTAACAAAAATCAAGTCAATAAAAGTCTGGATTGAGGATTATTGAATTCCTATCTAAGTTTTTCTAATTCTCTTCCAAATTTCAAATTTGAACATGAAGAATGTTATGATGATGATTTATTAGTGATGATATTTAGGCTATTTTTAATTAGAAAACTCTATCTTACAGTTTTACAAGTCTAAAATGTAATTTTTCAAATTCTATTTTACAAAACTTTTCTAATTTAAAAACTCTAAAAAGGACCTTATATGTGTTCTGTTTCATATTTTTTATATTTTATAATATTCAATAATTAATATATATTAAAAATTATTCAATTATATTCTCGTTTATTAATTATCATTGAAAATATTATATTTATTATTACATCGAAAAATAATTGTATGTCTTAGACTTCGTTTGTGTGAGTTTTTTTTAATTACATAATTTAACCAAAAAAATATGAATATTAAATTCATATAATAATGATACAATTAAAAATAAGAGAGAAAAGGAAGATTGGACAAAACGTTAGATGACATTAAGAAGAAATAAAATCCAAAAACGTCAAAGTTAGTATTCCCTCCGATCTCAAAAAAATATTTCTCATTTTCTTTTTTATTTGTTTCAAATTATATTTTCTTTTCTTAGGTTAATTTTTTAGTTTTCTAATATATCGTCATTTATTATGTATATTAATCAATAATAAAAAATAATTAAAGTGAAATATTAAATAAATTAAATAATATATTAGGAATGTATTATTAAATTGTATATTTTCAATAGTATTAAATAATGTTTTTTTAATTTTTGTGAAAAATAAAAAGAGAATATCTTTTTAGGATAGAGAGAGTTTAAAATAATATTATGAAAAAAAAAGGATCAATGGTAGTTCCGTAAATATACGGAACTACATACAGATCTGCATTTTTGGACGCCAAATTAGGCCATCTCTAACCAAAATCTCTATTTTCCTCTCCTCTATCTCTAAAATACAGATTTACAATCTCTATTTTCTTTAAATTTCCTCAACCCATAATCTCTAAATTTTATCAAAATCTCTATATTTCCTATTTAACTAAATTTATAATTAGGTACCATACTTTATAAATTGAAAAATTTAATATCAAACATAACGAAACAAATAATTGAGTCATTAATTGAGTAATTAACTAAATTATGAAGCCTATTAAATGAGATATTTGGGCGATTTTTTGAAATGAAAGCATTTATTTTGACTGTTGAATACAAGTCGCACCACATCGAAAGACACAAATTAGAAAATGCATAAAATCAAAGGAAATTAATACTAATTGCAACTAATACACCACATTTAAGGACGCCACATTTAATAAAGACTAAAAAATTAAAAAAAAAAAAAAAGGTTAGGACTGCCTTGCAATTTACGGAATGGCATTTCCATAAATTGCAAGTCTCTAAATTTGGCCCCCATTTGCACAGTAAATCTCCAAATTTGGAGATTTACTGTTGCCATCTCCAAAATGGAGATGGCAAATAGAGACCGGTTGGGGGGATGCATTCTATATTTTGGAGATAATCTCCAAAATAGAGGGTTCATCCGGTTTCTCCAACCAGATGCCAAAAGGTTGGAGATGCCCTTAAGACTATTTATCTTGAGCTTCGTATTTATCATACATATGTTTTTGATGACTTTAGGACTATTTAAATAACACCCCAGGTTATCAGTGCTTTATATAGAAATTCCGTCGACTAGAATGAACTCATAGAAAATGAGGATGAAATGTATCCTTGTCTTGTGCACACTAAGTTGAACAATGAAAATATATCCAACGTTAATTAAAATGACTTATAAGTGATTGTCCCTGACTTTTGTTTATAATTATTGCGTGAGAGTTTCAGCCTCAATAACATGATCTCCAGGTTTTGTGGTTTCAGTCTAGTTCCATTACACAATCCAACCCAACAAAATGATTAACGTTCTGTAACAACATAATTGCAGTTCAAACTTGACAATGTTTGATTTGATTATATTTTAAAATTTCAATGAGGTCTTTTTATAATTTCAATTGAATACACTTATACCTTTAATCTAAGGTTCTAAAAAGTGTAAAGCGTTGATATCGAGCAATGGGCCTAGGTGTGTTTAAGCGCACCAATCTGTGATAAAGATTTAGGGTTCTAACAAGCGTAGAGCGTGGAAAAGCGTTGATATCAAGCATTGGCCACCAATTTGTGATAAAATCCAAAGCACAGCGAAATGTGAACGTCAAACTTTAAGCATAAGCGCCGCTCAGTTGTCGCCTAGGCATGCTTTTTAAAACATTGTTTTAATCCTAAATCTTTTTTTCTTAAAAGGAAATCTTAATCATTGTTTACATTCTTTATCAATTGATTATATAATTTGGTTAAATAAACCATTTTCTCAATTAATACATCCTCTTAAAGATCCTAGACGCTAAAACACAGTATAATGAACAAGACTTTTAATAATCAAAACTCCAATTCTTTTCGTTCCCATTGAGCCCACCATAGCTAGCTATCTGAGCACAGATGAGGAGTAGTGTCTTTACTCTCAAACGATGTTATGGACCACATATGAAATCACTAGCGATCATTTTTACTTGCGATCTCATCCCATCTTCAATGGGCAAAGCCTTAAAGGCTTCTTTGTCAACCACACAAAAATGGTCGGAAGCCCCTCCAATATAGGAAACTTTAACAACCAGTTTTGCATACCAAAAATAAAATAAAAAGCAAGATGCATATCAAAATCATTTTGCCAATCTCTTAATGAAATTTTCAAAATTTCCAAGTTGAATTTATTTCCTATTTCTTTTTTCTCCAAAATGCATTTATCTTATTTGCAGAAATCAGTAAATCTAACATTTTCTTGCATTCTGCTTATATTACTCATTTTCTTGGATAATATCCTTGGTTTATCAGTCAAAAATGTGATTGATTCCCCTCTCTTGACTCAAAAAATAAAAAGAAATCGCACCATAACGGTCGATGCAAATGGACAAGGCGATTTCAAATCTGTTCAAGCTGCTATTGACACAATCCCAGACAGGAATTCCAATTGGATCATCGTCCATATCAAAAAAGGAGTTTACAGGTTATTTTTCATCCACCTTGACTCGAATAAAAAACCCGATATAGTAAACGAAAAGGCATGTTTGCTTGAGCTTAAGTTTATGCTTTTTTCCGACTCCAGCGTCACAATGTGCACGACTACCTAAAAAGATGCTTTTAAACGAGGCTGAAGATTTTTCTGCATTGTAAATCAATACAAGGTAATGCAACAGAAAAATCTATCTTGCTGCAGAGAAAAGGTGCATATACCACATAACAAGCCGTACATATTCATGAGAGGCAGCGGAAGAGGCCGGACATCTATTGTTGCATCGCAGAATTCCCACCACGACTATCAATCCGCCACGTTCAAAGTTGAAGCTCCAAATTTTGTGGCTTTCGGCATTAGCTTCAAGGTCTCGTTTTCGCATTTTCTTTCCTTTGGAAGTGTCATCTTGTTTCCGGTCGGAATCACCACAGGAAAGCAGTACACTAATATGTGTTAATGGACTACACAGTTTTCATGTTCTTTTTGCATTAATGGATTGTTTGAGGTAATATTAAACGCAAAATACAGTTCAATCATATCCAGTACTGTGTACGAAACACGTCAGTTCACCGTACATAAATAACCGAAACACAGGGATAATTTTGATAAAGTCATATGTTTATGACAGAATGAGGCCCCCACTGGAATTGCTCATACACCTCAAAACCAATCCGTAGCAGCATTTGTAGGAGGAGACAAGGCAGCCTTCTACCAGTGTGGATTCTTCAGCAGCCACAACACACTCTTTGACTCCACGGGCAGACACTACTATGACAATTGTTACATTCAGGGCTCCATAGATTTCATATTCGGTCGAGGCCAATCGCTATTTTACGTGAGCCCATTCTTATGCGACCCAATGAGCCGCAACTTTCTGCGGCTTGTTTTGTGATCAAGCTTCTTCGTTTTATGCAGGAGTGTGAGCTTTTCGTCATTGCCAACAAGAGACATGAAATTCGAGGTTCAATTACAGCCCACAGCAGGGATAGTGCTGATGAAAGCAGTGGCTTTGTCTTCTTAAAGGGAAGAGTCTATGGCACTGGAGATGTCTACTTGGGTAGAGCCAAAGGAGCACATTCCCAGGTAATTTTCGCAAATACTTACCTTTCGAAGAGTGTTATGCCTCAAGGCTGGACGAACTGGAGTTATCGCGGTGGTACAGGGTAAGAAACTCGCCTTCTAGGAAACAAGTCTGAGGTTTCTTGCTTCAGCTCTAATGGCATTGACTGATATTGTACCTTGAAACAGCAATTTATACCAAGCAGAATATAAGTGTCATGGGCCGGGATCTTCTTCGGCAGATCGTGCGCATTGGTCGAAACAACTCAGTGATGAAGAAGCAGCTCCCTTCCTCTCTGTAGATTTCATCGAAGGAAAGGAATGGCTACTAGAATGGTTATGAAGTGCATCTTTGAACTGCAGTAAAAAAATGATGCCTATTCATTGTGTAGATAACTGTAGTCTGTATAGAAAGGATACTTTCATGAAAACCGTGAACCCCTTGTACACGAGTATATTGAGTATGTAGTTTTAGACATGACTTAACTGAACAATGTAAAAACAATATAAGAATTTAACCTAATTTGTAAAAATAAAAAGCTTATTCGTTTCTGGCAAATGACTACAGCTTATCATTTCTTAATATCTTCAATTGACAAAGTATATGCAGTTCACTCTATCTGAATTATTGGCATTATTAATATACCAATGATCTCAGTAAAAATGTTAAAGAAGGGTGAAATGAAAACAAATAACATGAATTCATTACAACAGATGCATCAGTGGATAGGACTTCCTGATATCAGTAAATGATGAACCCATTGGCTGGATATCTCTAAATCGTACAGTGCATTGATTCCTTTGTTCGACATTGCTGAGGTGGCATTTGCCTCCGTATATTTTCCCGACACCACAAGCATTCATCACAATCTCCAATTGTCATCTTGCTACAGCGCCAAACACAAATCTCAAGAAGATGTCGTGAAGGGAATGCTACAAGCAAAAAGAGGCAAAATTATTCACATCTTGGCCATGTTTGATAAACAGTATCAGTATCGGATTGTATTGTACAACAGATAGAATTTTAACTTCTTCCTCAATCATATCAAAATCGCCGTGTCCTGTTTACCAAACATGCCATTTGTGTCTACAGATCATTTTGGGCACAATCTCCAGCAACATTCCGCCCCACCTGATATTGAAGGATGTGTTGTTTAAGCAAATCTTTAAACCTTTCTACTAGGTCTTGGAATGACGGCCGGTACTTTGGTTCACTGGCCTCAAAACAGAGAATTTAAACATCAGCTCAAAATCCAAATCAACACCACATCAAGATATAGATATAGAATGAGATGTTCACGCTTGATAGAAGAAGACAATGAACAAAAGATGTTTAAATTATGCAATTAGACGTATCAAAAAGTTGCGTATTTTAATATAACGTTTGAATTTTAATCACTGCAAATAGCAATCAGACAAAACTGGTAGAATACTGGATCACTATTTTACTTTTTTCCACTCCAACGACATGAGGGCCTCAGGGTTCATAACACATCAAAACATCCAATAGTCTAAAACACTAAACCAAATATTTCGTAGAGCAAGATTTTGTCCAAAAAAAATAGTCATAAAGATAATACAGAAAGGGCATATCATTGCGGTATTTGAAAAGTGTGTTTCGGAAGTGATTATTGAAATTAGAAATACGCACAAGTGGTGGATAAGTGTGTAGTACATGTGGGTCCACAAAATGTATGGTTAGAAAGTAAGTTTGACCATATATCGCGTGTATAAAATAATAACTTCCCAAACACTGATGAAAAAAAAGGATCACACAGCAAGCAAAAGATAGAGAAAACCTTTGCCAGCAGTTCTCAATTATAGAAGCCCACTGGGGATCAACATCCTTTGGAATATCTAACCGTTGATTCATAAACCCTACAGCTCCAATCACCTATTAAATATCCCAAAGAAACTGATCAACATGCAAAAAATATTACTGCATGTAATTCCAAATTTATGTTTTTGCATTCGAGACTGATTGCGCACTCATTTCACCCATGTAAGGAAGCATGTAAAAATACCGTTCCAGTTGATTTCTAACTACATTTTCCTGCCAATACCTGCATTGAGTTGAGGTTTTCCCAAGGAATCTTCTGGGTAATGAGTTCCCATAGCACCACACCATAGCTGTACACATCAGCCCTATTTATGCCCACAAAAAGGGGGGGGGAGTCAAGAATCAGTTATTAATTTCCATCAGCAATGCATTTGTAAGCAGATTCAATTTCACTAGTCACTTAGCATACTTCTCGTCTGCAGGTTCATTATGAAGAACTTCTGGAGCCATCCATTGAGGCTGCATGACCAAGAATAGGCACATTGTCAATTGGCCATAGACTTAAGAAATTTAAGATTTAAAATATTGATGTAGACACAAAGAAGAGCATTTAATGCTCATCAAATACCGTTCCTTTCCCTGTCTTTGTCATCAAATAGGTTTCATGTTTAAGCCGTGAGAGGCCAAAATCACCAACCTGTCGAAGAGCACGTATCAGTCCTCATCTAATGAAGTTTCTAAACCACACATGAAGAAAAATCAACAAAATTGAGACTAACTTAAACAAAATATTCTGAACAACCAAGGCAAACCTTCACAGTCCAGTTCTTGTCAACAAGAAGATTGGATGACTTCAAATCACGGTGAACGATAGGTGAGTTGCAGCGATGAAGATAATTCATACCTCGTGCCTGAGGAAAAACAGATGGCAGAATAACTACCATGAAAAGAAACATCTAAGAACAACCATGTTCTTTAGTAAGTTCATTGAACACCTAGAGCCCAGGCAAAATGCATTGTGTGCACTCATCTCCAAATGAAGTATAGTTAGGTTCGAACAGACTGATACCCCAGAGATACATGAAAATGTCAAGATACTTACAATATCCAAAGCCATGTGCATGAGTCGTCTCAGATCTAATTTTCCTGTATGCTTCTGTAATAAACGGAACAGACTTCCACTGCATGTAAAAGACAAAACATGTAATTCACTGATAAATTGCTAATGGAAGGACATCAAGTCCATGTGACAAAGTATAGGATCGGATACTGATATAAGCAGAAGATCACAAAGAGCACACAAGAGAGGTTAAGAGGAGATAATAAAAGAGGAGAGAGAGCCACAGAAAGAAATGGAAAATGCACCGAGGAAGAAACTCTGTAACAATACAGAGACGCTGAGGTGAAGTAACTGCGCCCATGAAGAGCAGAATATTTGGATGTCGAAGTCTCTTCATAAGTGACACCTTCATAAACAAAGAACAACTTCATTAGTGAATTGGAAGGGTAAAAATGAAAAGAGAAGGCAGAGGAAAAAAAGAAAGGTTTTTAAGCTTTCGTATAAACTCTATGAAGAACAAATGAAGTTCACGAAGCTAAACTACAAACAGCACAAAGAAGGATTGAATAACAAACTAAGAAATGACATTACTCACCTCCTGTCTGAAGGAAAATATAACGTCATCTGAATATTCTTGCCTGGAGAATATTTTGACAGCAACATCCTGCATCACAGACATTCATTTGTTCTGATTATTCAAATTTTGCTTTTCAAAAAGCATATTCTTTTACAGGCAAGTGAAATATTAGTGGGGATTAAAAGAACCTCAGAACTGAATCAATCACTCGGTTGTTCATAGATAAGTACATTGTTAGGCAGGAACAGCTTTCTACTACAAATTTGTAGGTAAATGCTTAAAATTGGATAGAAATGGTAAAAGCGTAAGCTCTGAAGTGAAACCCATAAAACATTGTATAGTTGTCTGCTTGGCAATGCCTAAACATTAACTGTATATGGAGGAATGGAATCTGAAAGAGCAAATGATGCCAAATGAAATGCAAAAAAGGAACGAAAATTATAGGAGGAGAAGGGAAAATAATAATAGGAGAAATATCACACTGATAAAAAAGTCATGACTCTAATGACGTATTAATCCACTAAATATAATCATAATAAAAAGTATGACTGTTATATATTAAACCGTTAAACATACAGAGACGAATCAAAACCAAATTAAAGTAGGAAACTAACTAAAAGAAACTCTAATTTAACAAGGAAACAGTAAACCATAACTTTAATCAATTTAGAAAATAGAAATAAACTTAAATCTGATTCTATCTCCTTACAGACGTCCATTAGTGGATCTCGTTAAAAAACTTCTATTTGGAAAGAAAATCTGCTCTCATGCATTCTGTTGGAAACAATGTTGTTAGAAGTCTAAAAGTAGGAGGCAAAGGACATACTGATCCATACCACAGAGCACGATATACAGTTCCACAAGAACCTGCAAGGACATATAATAACAGAAGATATGAGAGGTAAGAAGATATTAAAAGTATTATGATAAGGAGAACTTATGAGATTGCCACTACACTTCATCAGTAAACTGGCAAATGATCCATTTTCATAGAAATAATATGACGTTAGACCTTATAAGAAGACAAAGGAGCAAAAGCAGCGGAAGCAATTTGACATTGCACATTACCCATAGGGATATCGGCAATTTAGACTATCAAGTAATAGAAAATTGGTAAATAGTTCAAATACATGGTGAGTTTGACTCCTAACATAATTGGATCCATTCTATCTTAACGGGAAATACAGCAGTGGTAAGAGAATTAACACATGCACTTACCTTGACCAATCTGTTCTCCAATGGACAAGTCCTCCCACAAGATTTCATAATCTAAGGAGTCAGATTCCAAATCAATTTTATTAACAGTAACACTGCTGGTACTTCCACCACTACTAGCAGTGCTTGTGCTGTTAACATTGAACGGTGAGGACCAAGATCCTGAAGCCTCACTATTAGTACCCCGGTTAGTTTTGGATATCTGATTCCCTGACTTAAATGTGGCTCGAAGATTCTTCAGCTGTTCCAACTCGCTTTCCTGGTCGTTCTGTAACCATGGCGAGACAGGATGAGAAGTCTTGGTTTCTGAACTGTTTCGCTCACTTCCTTTCCATGGCCATGCCAAACCTTTCTTTCCAATCCAAGCTTCAGCTTTTGAGGTGATTATCTTAGAGATACCAGTTTTCCCTTCACTCTCATTGCCAGAATCTCTTGATGGATTAGTAGGAAAGTGCTCCTCGTGGCTCGCCCCAGAGAACACTCCAATTGGAGACGGATGTGTATCTCCTCTGGGAGTGCTAGCTCCGCTTGAAGCTGCATCTTCCCTATGGTCAAAAAGAGTGGTGTCCAAGAAGCCGTGGTCAGAATGATGAGACTCTCCAATTCCAGTATCACGATCTGAACCATTGTCTCCAGATCTTATTTTTGACTTAACTTTGTTGCTGACCTTGGAAGCCTATATAAAGATTTCCAGCAGTCAACACGTGCCACAAAATAATAAAACATTTAATACAATAAAAGAAACTAGAAGACTAACCAAATTTGATATTTTGGAGGAGATTGCAGCTTGTAGGGGCTGCTGAGGGTCAAGTCCAAGTTTGGCTGAAGCGAAACTTCTTGGCCTGCTAATTCTCGATTCAGTTGCAGACGGTTTAGGCTCAGAAATTGATGTCTTCACTTCTCGAAAAGGCCTTGAATCAGTAGAAACGCATATAACCCCAGTCAGAGTGCCATCGTCATCATAGAAAGGGGTATTAGTTGCAACAACTGAAAACCTACTCCCTTTCTTAGTCTTAACGGGAAACTGCCCCGTCCAACTCTCTCCCAATGATACACGACGAATGATACTTCGTCCCATATCATAATCTCGTTCATCTGTTAGAAGCTCCAAGATATCCTGCCCTAAAGCCTCTGCAGCTGAATACCCATAAAGATTTTCAGCACTTCTGTTCCTGGCAAGAGAAAATCATCCGAATGTGGCAAATAATTTTCAGAACTAAGCCTTCATTCATACCTTGCATTTATTGAAACAACTATAAGTTCCTAAGTTTGAATATTGTCGTTTATGCATGGACATTACAACCAAGTAGCAATCTGAATTCGGTAAAGATTCCATGTGTGTCAAACTAGATAAGATCACACTCAATAGTATCAAGAGAGATACAAAAAAACCTATTGTCCTTTACCTGGTACAGTTTAATGCTATATATCAACCATGCAGTAATGAATGACAAAAATAGTAATTCATATTCAGCAATCAATAAGTCCAATAAGCTAGCCTAATCAGACCAAGAAAGCTGACACTTAAACTACCAAATTATCCAAATTTGAGATAGATCAAGAAAATGAGACAATACAGTCATAATTGACAAAGAGCTAGCAAGACTGATACAAATTCAACTAACTCACCAGTAAATTATGCGACCAACCACATCAAGTATATGAACAGACTGCCCCATTGACTGCAATATTTTCAAATATTGGCTATCTGTAAACTTGGCAGATTTCACCAACGCTGCCCCTCCACCACCACCACCACCACCAGGGACGTCCTTACTACTACTCTCCTGCTGCAAAGGCGAAGAATGCCGGAATGATACCGACCCTCTCTTCGAGGCCGCCATGTAACCACCATCTGCAGCACCAGCCCTCCTCCGGGGCACCCTCTGAGGAGAAATGGATTGAGACCTCTGCTTATAATTATGTTTAGTAGTTGATTGTGGTGAATTCATAAGCTTAGACATCTCTTCCTTCAACTGAGCATGGCCTATTTCTAATTCTTGTATCTTCTTTAACAGCTCCTCAGTTGGTGGTATTGCCCCTGATTCTTTTGCATTATTTTCCATAATAATTATAACAGAATTCCACGACACCCCCGCAAGAAAATAAAAATAAAATCTGGAAACAAGAAGAAATCACCCTATGTTCAATTCAAGTAAAACGAATCAAAGTTTCTTGAACCCTTCTCCCACTTTCATCCCCCTACTCTCTCTAGTAAACTTCCACGGTGGATCAAGGACAAAAACACCGTCTTTCCATTTTCTCTCCCTGTCTCCTTTTCATAAAACCAACTCTTTATCTCAGTAGTGCTTGTATTCAGTCAATTCTTGGGAAAGAGGGAGAAGCTCGGGACCAATGAGAGTTCAAGAAACTACCCTTCTGCTCTCTCTCCCTCCGCCCGCCCCCTCCCTCCTCCTTCCTTAATATCTATGCTTTGGCTTGAGACGGTTCTTGATTTTGGTTGTTATCTCTCTCTATCTCTACCCACACACACTCCCTATACATGTATATGTATAATCTCTATCACTCTCATCTATATACAGTTGTGACCGCCAAATTTGACAGCCATTCTGGGAATCTGAGCGTGCAGCGCACGGAGATTAGTAGCCCACTGTTTCTTGATATTATGTCATCTATATGGTCGGTGATTACCACGGCCGTTATGGAGCGTGAGATTCCTTTTTAGTTAACTTAGCAGACATTTGAAGCCCCTTAGGAATGTTTATTGAGAATTTAAAAAAGTGTGAAATATATATTGTAATTAAATAGTTATTAAACTAAATGTATTGAAAAAAAAAAAAAGTTCAAACGGATGCTTAACTTTACTTCTTCAATTAGGAAAGAGTACGTTGCAATTGGGTCCTTAAATTTTTTGCCAGACTAACAAGTGGGTTTCTTTCTATTAATCTCTATACCATTGACTTGGACTTTTAAATATAATAATAACTTAAATATAATAATCATCACTACCAACCCGAATGCAGCCGTCAAATTTTTGTAGATTTGCGTTACTCAAATTCGACCACAAAATTTTGTAGAACTTATAAAGTTTTTGTTGCACATTCTATTTTATGGTGATTTTACATAGAGTTGTGCTATTTGAACAAATATATATATAAAAAATTTTAAAAAATTGACACATGGCACAATCTTATTTTCCAACACATCACATCATCTTTACATCAACACTTATCATATAACCCACGTGTCAATTTTGTCACTTCTTTTGTTTATCTTTTTGTCCAATTAGAATTTTCCTTTTATATAATAATATCAAACAAATAAATTTCTTAACCACTCTATTCAAGAACTTCAAGACACTCCCCCGCACAATTTGTTTGCACACCCAACACCCTTAGATAAAGGAATGGTTCCACTTTAGTGATCTTTGCACCATTCTCTTCTTTTTAAGAAATCAGATCGAGAAGAGGTTGTAAATATTTATAGCTTGTCTGTCAGTCTAATACTAACTAATGCGTTCTGGTTTAATCATGGACGAATCTAATGGGCCTGATAATCTTTTAAAATTTTACATGGAGAAAAAAATTTATATTTAATTTAAGTGGGAAAACAAAATTTTAAGTTCCTCCCCATGTGTAATCACTATTTTATAGAAGTTACAGATAATGTGAAATACGTAATCTGACCATATATCACCTAGGATCAACATTGAATATTCACCATAACCAATGTACACTAAGACTAAAGTCAACAATTTTCTCATAAGGTAAGTTCGCTTTCATATTTAAACGATACTTCATGTAATTCACTACTTTTATTAGTAGCACCTTTCAAATTTTGCTTCACATTTTGAAGCACTGGCTAAACCGACGTAAGAATTCATGTCTTCATAAAGATGAATGTTTGTTTTACCAGACATCTATATAATTTGTGATTGTTTGTGTAACTATAACTCTACAGTGAAAGCTCCAAAAAAAAAAAAAAGAAAAAACTCTACAATGGAAAATGCTGAAAATAACTTGATGCTTTTTTAAAAGTTGAAAACCCATAAATTTGGGACTAATGCTTTTAAATTTGATTATTATTATTATTATTATTATTATTATTATTATTATTATTACTACTACTATTCCCAAATGAAAGAACTAAAAAAAATGAAAAACCAAATACTGCAATTTGAATTTAATATTTATGGGTTAACTTCGAAAGTAATTTGATTATTTTTATAAACGCCCATATGATTGACTTTAAGGAACACTAAAATGGCTAATAAAATATCATTTTCTGTCCACCACGACCAAAGTTGTGTACTGCTAAAGGGGCAGGCCAAATGATAATGATGATGATATGATAATAATAATAATAATAATAATAATAATAATAATAATAATAATAATAATAATAATAATAATAATAATAATAATAATAATAATGGCATTAAGTAAATCGTTGGGGGTTGTGTCAACTAGGATAGAATTATACACTCGAGTGGGGGTATATGTTTTTTTTTATAGAAACATATAGGGTTCTGCCGGATCGGACGGTCGAGACATTGTATTGAATAGTTTATTATTATCTAATCGTTTAATATAACAAGAAAGTTATTATATGTTCAATGTAATAATTTAAGTTTTCAGATGAGCTAGTTCAATATAAAATACGAAAGGCTCATAAGCTCATGTTTCACTGGGTTTTACATGTATCAAACATTTGATGAGAACTTGATGAATAGACGAGCATGTTATTGACCACACATATATAATTTAAATAATTAAGTTTGTCTCTCTAACACCTTAATCTTGTGATTATGTGGAGTTGCACAATGATGCCTTAAATCACCAAAGTGGACTTTATGATGCATTTTTTGTAAAATAACCAACTAGAAAGATATAAACATTTATGGACAAGTATTTTTGTGTTTCATAAGGAATTTCGTGCTTGTCAACTTTTGCCTATGTTTGTGGAGGAAGCCCCATCAGTGTTTACTTCATTTTCCTAATCTAATCCACTTTATTTTTATGGACATATTATCTCTTTTTCCTATTTCTCCCATTCTTTTTTCAATTAGGCATGTGAACAATCTTTTTTTTTTTTTTTTCTTTAAAGGGCATTTGAACAATCTTGAAAGTCACATTATCAATGATTAGGTAATAGAGTATCTATTCTTTATATGTGTAGTGATACAGCAAATGAAATAGTTCAAAGTCAATAGTTGGTTTGAAATTTATCAAATAGGGTTTTTATGTTTGAATAATGGAATATAAGGACTATGTTTTTTGGATGGCAGTCCTATGTATTACAATATTTGTATTGATTCCACCTAATAAGAATTTTCTTCTTATATTCCTTTAAAAAAATAAAAGAAAGAAAGAAAGAAAGAAATTTGTTCTTATGTTCGTTGGTTGATGATATCCGCAATTGTACCATAAGATTTATTTGCTAGCAAGTTTTGATTTATCTAAGCAAAGAATCATAAGCTATCCATCAAATGGTTCAACCAGTGAATTAAATAAGAAGGCTTATTATCTACCCGCAACCTCTCCATCTATGTACCAATATGTTTGATAAGTATATTAATTTATAAATTACAATTGCGGATATCACAAAAATATCTTTACAGAATTGATGGATTGTCATTCAAGAACTTTCAAGTAATGTGCGTGTTTATACTCAGAAGAGACAATATTACTCTTTTGCAAAAAGGAGGAT
>CAVNYN010231360.1:0-23459 GCA_963692815.1 Nyctanthes arbor-tristis
GGCTGAAGAAGCTCATCTTCAACCCCGCCACCAACGATAGCATCTCCTAGACCACTCTCCAGCAAAATTTTTCTCAAAGGAGAAGCAGGAGTTCCCATCATTAGATGATCAAGAAAACCCAAGGCAAGTTCAGTTTCCAAGTCTAGAGGGTTGTCAGAGAGCAGCCAGTTAAGGCATATCATGTGCTTCTTTTTCAAGTCACCACCATCTGCAGCAGGATATTTCTCAACTATCCTGACTGGTTCTTTGAAGAGTCTCTGTGGCTCAACTTTTGACTCCTCAGGAGCTGAATTTGCCTCAAACTTGTCTAGATATTCTGCACACGAAAACTCATAGATATGGAACAAATGTAAGGAACAACTTTTTGACATCTAATTACAGACTTACTAAATGGACTCATTGATGGCTAACTAGAACCCCGTCCTATGAATAAGTGCACAGTTTTTTATATAACTTCCATAAAAATTTCACAACTCTCACAGATTGGTCAGTGCTTAAAAGAACACAAAAACGTAAGGCATATCATATCAACATCATAGCCTCAGAACGTCCAGAGCTAACTCTCTTCAGAAGATTAATCCCAGGCAGATATCTAGAGTTGTTTTGCACACAGCTTACACTTATCACCAACAAAGAAATTTAAAAATTAACAGATAACTAGAGGAATACCACTTAAAATACGTAAACGCTCATTCGGGTCATCATCTCCATAAAACCATATTCGAGCATTGCTGGGATGGTAATATTTACCATGGAACTCCTGTGGACAAAATGCATGAAGAACAAAATTACCCATAAGGCCAAGATAAAAAGATAATGTTTTACATGAATATACAATCAAACATGTACATGCTTCATTCCATGGAATTATCTAGAAGCATTGGTTAGAATATCTTGTCCCATGTCAAACCTATGTATTATGGCCTTTCTATTTGTTTTAGAGAATATGAATGAGTATTTGTATCCATTCTTGTTATTGCAGAAAATGTTTGATGTAGGCATGACATGTGATGTTGGATGTGCACATGTGTTTATGTAAACATAGCAATGGAGTTAATGTCAAATGCAGAAGAGAAAGGAAATAATAAGCAAAAGTTAATACGGTTATGCCAATCATTCCATCTATCTTACAGGAAAACAATTTCTATATTTAAGAATGTACAGAGAATACACAAACAAAAACATTCTTATGCAAGAAGTGGTGTCTTGGCATCAAGACATGTAACCAACCTTGAATTCCTCAAAACTGAGTTTGGGAATGACTTGTGGATCACCGCCACTATCAACACCATAAGTATTATCTGGAAAAAGAGCCTGCAAAGAGGGATTCTAATATTTAACAAGATTAACAATGTGTGATCTTTTATGGAATTGAAGTGCAGTGGTTGTTTCTGAATGAGAAGACATCATGTTTTTTATGCACTATTTGTCTCTTCCGATCTACATGCAGTTGCCAAAATTCAATGTGAACCCAGAATAAGAAAATAAACCTGTTGAGATGCTCGACCAAGTATGCTGTCAGGCTGAGAATAGACACCTTTCATCTCATTGAAAACAACACCTGCATTTGAACAGACAAACAATAACAACGATCGGAAGAGTGCTTTAGGATAAATGACATTGTTTGATTACAAAAGAGAAATGAAATGGCATCATTAAAGAGAGCATGAAGTGCCTTCAGGAACAGAAATAACAAGCGAAAAAAGAATAAGAGGCAACCTTTATAAGTTATCTCTTCTGATGGGTCATTCAGTTCATAATGCCAACCTTCCTGTTGAAAGGTCTTTACATCTTCCACGCATCTCGGGAAGAAAACAGCATCTAAATATACATCTACCAGATTACAGAAATCCTGTTGACAATGACAATCATGCATTGGTTTAGGCAAGATGTGATAGAATTTCTTCCATTTATTCAAATTAAAGGTTAAACCTTTGTATTTGTAGAGGCAACAGGATAGCAAGTCCTATCGGGGTATGTAAATGCATTCAGAAAAGTATGCAAGCTCCCTTTCAACAATTCGACAAAGGGTTCTTTCAAAGGATACTTTCGTGAACCACACAACACACTGTGCTCCAAAATGTGAGGGATCCCAGTTGAATCTTTTCTGCATTAACAGCAAACAGGACAGTTCATAAAATTTTATTTGCAGAAATAGAATAGATTAGAAGAGAATTGAAGAGATATTCAAAAGGGACTGCTAAAATTGTGAGTCCACAAAGTCTACTTGCAGCATAACACATTGCTCTAGCTACTCATTGTAAACAAGAGATAAAGGGAGGTTCAATAAGGTTCACTAGGTGATCATTCCCACAAGAAATGGAAAGCCACCATCCATGGCACCTAAGTCACTGCATCATGCACCATCATTTGCCACTAGAAGGAAATAAATTTTCTGTTCCGCTTACTTAACAAAAGCTAATTACAAAATCCAATAAGTTAGCACACTACATAAGAGTAGCTAGAGTGCAAAAATAATTTTTCATATAATACTCCCAGAGAAGACACTCGAGTTAATTACACGCTTAAAAGTATTCAACAACACGGGTATATACTCACGGAGGAGTCCGGAAAACGATTCCAAAGACTTTATTCTCATCGTCATTCGACACAGACATGACCTCAGCACCGGTCTGTTTGTGCTTATACAAAACAGCTCTTGATTTACACTCCTCAATGAATTCCTCCGACACTTGCTCGAAGCCGAGCTTATCTGCCAAGTCATTGTCCGCCCCCAAAACCTCTATAAAGGTACAGAAAAACTAAATCATTCCAAAATCAAATACAAACTACGATAAGCACCTAAACTTTAAGGGCGGATAAGTTACCGGTGGCTGACTGGAAAGCAGAGGTAGCGGTGGCTCGGACAGATAGAGGGCAGAAGTGTCTTTTCAGCTGGAGCGAAGGACTCGACGAGGTGGAGATGAAGCGGAGGTGATTACGGAGGAAAGAGCGTCTGTACAGATTAGGGATAATACGATGTCTTCTGGGGTTAAGTGAAGAGAAGCGGGAGAATCTGCGAACGCTCCGGGACAATATTCCGGCGGTGGCGAGTGGAGAGGAAGAAGAACGTAACAGCACCGCTCTCTCCATCGGCGGCTGATGAAATGTGGAGATCGGGCAAGTGAGGAAGGAGAAGAAAATTTGAGCGAGTTTTGGGGTTTTATTGATTGGGAGGGAAGCAAAGACAAAACACACAAGACTGGATTGAGGGACAAGTAAAGGTTTGTGTTTCGTCAAATTATTTTTATCTTTTTCAGTTATTTTTCTGGTGAAGCATTAGCCATTTTGCAACGTTCTCAACCTTTGATTGGTTTTTATTTGATTTTTTCTTTTTCTAATGTTGGTTTTTTAGTTGTAAATAATAAATAAAAAAAATAATAATAAAGATAAATGGAAAACCTTTCGAAAAAAATATCTTCTACTCTGAAATATATATTCAATTATTTATATTTGTAATTATGGAGAAAATATCCGGTATTCCGGTACTCCAGTGCCATAATAGGATACATTATGAGTTTTTTCCCTAATTCTGACAACTCCATTCTCGTACAATCTTTTTGTGATGTTCAAAAAAATTTAAAAAGATATTCGATTTCACATTTTGTTTTTCTTTACAAACAATAATAATGTTGGCTCAAGATTTTTTCTTCACAGGGACACCATGATACATGCACCTCTCACAAAACATGTAGGACTTACATAAGACCCATTGTGGCAAGATTAACTCAGAATAATATTAATGTAAAGTCGAGCATCAATCTAACAATTTTGATAACACGGCATTACCAATTTACCACATCAACAGTGCATGGCAATTGGTGATGGTATTCAATCTCATTCATCACTATATATAAATGAGTGATTCTAAAGAGACATGTAGAAATAACATTCTTATGTAGCACACATTTACTGGGTAATGATTACATAACTACTTTTTCATCATCCAATATAAATATACCACATAAAAATATCACCTAATAATGTCTATTTTTCAGGCATCCCTAGAATTTTTGTATATAAACACATTTCATAACCTTTTGGGGTGTGTACTACTGAGAAATGATCGGGTTTTGATAATTTTTCATATGCTTATCAGATTCTTGAATTCTTCAAGCATCCATCTATTTGATATTTTCCACCAAAAAAAACATTTCGTAAGTAAAAATCACTTTTTTTTGTTGCCCAAAAAAAAAAAAAAAACACCCCCCCCGGGGTGGGCGCAAAAAGTCCCTTTTATTACTTCGGCCAAGAAAAGGAGGTGCAAATCCAGAGACTAATCATTAATCAAGCTCTCCTGTGGTTGAGGAAGAAAGCCAATGTTTTCAGCATAGCAAGAGACTTTGGATCCGAAGGATTATCAAAGTGAAGACATGATCCTCCCCTTTTGCCTCCACAACTTTTGCGGTACCAATCCATCCACTCTTTTCCAATGCCTCTCTGTAATAAATTCCTCTGCCTCTCAAGAAATCTTTTCCCGCAACAAAAATCATCACTCTCTTGCACCCCAATTTCGAGAGTTCCGAATCCATACCCGGGTTCGCCAATGGGTCATCCAACCCTGTCGAGTTGGGATACGCGTAAATCCAAAGTTTGGCAACGACGTTCCTCAAATACGAGTCCCAATTGGTTTTGTCCCGGTGAAATATGGGCAATTGAGAAAAATCGCACTGAGTTCACACCATATTCCGGAGCTCCCGACCCGACCCGACCCGCATAGCCATGTTGTGTACAATGTTGGCTCTGGCGCTATCTCCTCCCAGATAAACTCTGCCGAAATCAGCAAATCTATTAATCCAAATCTCCTGCCCTGTGCCATTGCTGTGAGAGAAAACCCAATTGAGCGTAAGCCATGAATCCTCATAACCAACGGGCAGTGGGTGCTCCGGAGCCAATCTGTATTCAACTGACACCACGACGACTTTAGCTCTCGCAAAAAGTAAATTCAAATGGTTGTGGTATGTCGGGGAGAAAGCGGATTCTATGAAAAATCCTCCGCCATGGAAGTAGACCAATACAGGGAGTTTATGGGCAGCGCTTTTGGGGAGGTAAAGTATAGCGGATACATCGAGCTGGGGTCCAATTTTAACGTCTTTCGATTGGACCCCATTATTAGTTGGGTTGGACGATGCAGGAACTCTTTTGGTTCCAATGAATCTTTCAACTGTGCCATTTTTGTACACACGAATGAAAGGATAAATGTCGTAAAGTATGTCTGTGGAGTTTGCTGCAAATCCTCCGGAGAGTGAACAAAAAGTGAAGAAGACGGCTACCAATACTCGGGTGTAGGTGGAGCTCATATCCGACATGGTGACACGGCACGAATAGAGAGACAGATGAGGATGGAAAGAGCGACAGGGGAGAAGCGTTGCGATAATAAATGAGAGATTCTTGTGCCTATTTACATCAGATTATACTCTAAAATTGCTGAAAATTAGAGAAACAGATGGGGATGGAGACAGCGACAGGGGAGAAGGTTTGCGATAATAAATGAGAGATTCTTGTGAGTTCGGAGTACTTACATCGTAGTATACTCTAAAACTGTTGAAAATTCGAGAAACAGATGGGGACAGAGACCGACAGGGAAGAAGGTTTGCTTGATTCTCATTATTTTCTTAAATTATTGGAGTATTTATATTGGAGTATACTCTAAGCGGTTGTTTGATTCTCATTATTTTCTCAAATTATAATTTTATTAATTATTAATCTTTTATTTGATTTGATAATAACTCAATTATATAATCATATATTTCCAATGTTTGTATACTTCTAATATATGTTTCACTTCTCTTCTCGTTATAATTTCTTTGAATTTGGACGTGTGCTCTTCCGATCTACAAATAATGAGAATCAAACAACTTTAATTTGAACGAATAATGAAAATCAAACAACTTTAATTTTTGGGTTATTTTCACTCTAGGTCTTCAACATTTAACATTTGTATTAATTTTGTTATCATTCTTTTTTTGAGCCAATTAAATCCCTAACTTTTTATTTATTATCCTATTATGTCTTAACCTTTCAATTTTCACTATTAACCCCTATCAGAATGACTATTATACATTTGATTATTTATTTCCACTATAAGTCTTAACATTTTAATTTCTATATAATTTTGTCTTATTATTTTTAGAGCTCGTAGAAGCCAAACTTTTTTTTTTTATCATGTTATATCTCTATTAATATTTTTCATACTAACATTTTAATTCTTAGAATTAATATATATTAAAATTTTCATTAAATTGTGTTAGAGCGAATTAAAGTGTGTGAATTTTTTATTTTATATTGTTCTTTATGTTTTATTTAAATAATTAATAATATAATGAAAGTTTTAATAGATATTAACAGTAAGAATTAAAATATTAGTATAAAAAGTGTTACTGAAGATATAACATTTCTGTGCTCAACCTTTCAAGTACTAATGATGATTCTAATTAAAATTACCATTAAACATTTAATTATTTAAATAAACATAAAAAATAAAGAATAATATAAAATAAAACCTCCACATATCCTAGCATATATTGATAATAAAAAAGAACTCAATCTACACTAAATTTGATGAATACCTAATCCGCGTTAAAAAAAGGTTTCCGATCCGAGAATCAATACAAAAAATCATGATCACATATCACATAGTGGATATAGATCAACATGGATCTACAAAAAAATTATTTTCAATTTACAAAAATGAAATTGAACTCTAATGCACTAATTCTAATTTTTTAGAAATTAACAATTAGTGGATCATATTGGATTGAGACAGATAACAAATAGAGAGCAGATTAAAGTGAAAATAAAAAAAGAGAGACAAGAAATTAAATTAGAGTTAAAGTATTATAGTATGGTTTTTTTTATAAATCAAAAATCAATTTTGGGCAGATTTACCCAATCTATATTCATCACGTGATATGTAATAATTAAGAAATCAAACCCGATTCACCACGTTTATATTTAGATAGGCAACTTTCTTCAACACAGATTTGATATCTATCAAGACCGTTATTGATTGAGTTTTTCTTTTATCATTATTTCTAACTGTTATCATTGAGTTGTGTTTGAGTATGTTAGAGTGTGTAAATTTCTGATTTTATATTATTTATTATTTTTTATTTAAATAAATAATGATATAATGAAAATTTTAATATATATTAACAGTAAGAATTAAAATGTTAGTATGGAAAGTATTAATAGAGATATAACAAGATAAAAAATAAAATGATAGGTCTCTAAGCGTTCAAAAAATAATGAGGACAAAATTATATAAATATTGAAGAGTTGAGACCTATAGTGGAAATAAAGTATCAAAGGTATAATAGTCATTTTGATAGAGGTTAATAGTAAAAATTGAAATATTAAGGATGAAATATAACGTTGGAGACGTAATACGATAATAAA
Organism: Nyctanthes arbor-tristis; assembly: GCA_963692815.1. Lineage (NCBI taxonomy): Eukaryota > Viridiplantae > Streptophyta > Magnoliopsida > Lamiales > Oleaceae > Nyctanthes > Nyctanthes arbor-tristis. Next base: position 7,399 of record CAVNYN010231360.1, read on the forward strand.
TAAAAGGTTAAGGACTTAGCAAGCTCAAAAAATAGGGATAATATTGATATAAAATTGAAAAATTTGAGACCTACAATGAAAATAACTCTTAATTTTTAACATAAATCAAATCATGGCGGAGCCAGCCAAGCCAGTGGGGTCCAAAGGTGGAAATATTACAAAAATCGAAGTCAAAGTCTACGCTGGTGGGATCAGAATAAAGAATAAAAAACAAAAGGAAAAAAGCAAAAATATAGTTAGAATCAAGGTTGTCCCGATATAGTGAGTCTAATTTTGTGGAAAAAATGAACCAAGTCTCTCACTCATATGATCACCACACATTTACCAAACAATATCCTATAAACTAGAATCAGAATAATAAAGGATGAATGAATTATATTGATTCTATTTGGTGTCACGTTCAGTTACACACTAATAACTGTTGCAAGAGTCTCTAAAAAATTTTCTGAAAGTTTTGTTAAAAAACTTTTCATTTATATGGTATGCATATATACATACTATGTGAATTTGAAATACATATAATTTGACTTTGAAATACATGTGACGTATATCTGTGAGAAGTTTTTTAACAAAACTTTCAGGAAATTTTTGAAAATTTTCCCGTCAACATTAACCATACCAAATTCATCTATGAGAGCCATAACCAAGTTGAAAAAGTGAACGTCAATTCACAAGTGTATCCATAACTATAATGTAGGAAAATGGATATTACTCTAGGATGGTAAAGATCTTGCCCTAAAATTGCTGAAAATTCATGGGGATCAAAAAAGTATTATGAAAATTCTAAAATTGCTTATGTACGACATTTACAAATTGGGTTTCGGCCAAACTTTTGTTTTCCTTTTCATTTTTTTTCTAAATTAAATTAAAGGGGTTTTTAAGTAAATACAACACATTAGCATCCAATATTGGTTAAATCAGGCGAGTATTGAGATATTGCAAAAATTAGGGGATTCATATATATAAATTACAGAAATATTATCAGTAATATATACGAATTAATTCATTAATTAATAATTTATAATGGTAATATATATAACCCAATTCTTGAATTTCCGGATCTTCTCTCACATTTCAAAATTCCTCTTATATGTGTATAAATAAACACACAAACATATATCCATACCTACTAGATCGTGCAGCGTGAAGAAAGAAGGTCGGTGTTGCATATTGATTTGTGAACTAAAATTTCTGATTTCTCATGTTCCTTCAACAAAGGTGACCATATAGATTATTTCTTTTTTGTTCAATTTCTTTACTTATTTGTTGATTGTCTTTCTAACATACTACGTTTTTCACCTCCAGTTTTATTAGCAAATTAAAGAATCTAGTGTTTGTTGCAGTGAACAATACAGGAATTTGTGCACTAGATTATTGATTTCGGATGTTAAAATTCTTGAGGTCATTCAACTACGAAATTGAATGTTTGTGTGAGACGAAATAGGATAGATAGATGAGCACCCAACCCTTTGTGTGTATGTGATAAAATAGGAGATAGTAACTCGTGAATGTGATGAAACTCTTTTCTACTAACTTGAAAGTGGCCCAGTAAATTATGGGCTGGACCGCACTGAAAATTCAGCCGAAGGTCTAGCCCATAAAAAAAATGGTTAAAGAAGGCCACAGAATGAAATGGAGACTGGAAGCCTGGAACGCCAATATGGACCATATCTATTGGTCCATTTAGCACAAGGTCCAGAATCATGTCCGTTGGACCGTTGCTAAGTTGCTGGAAGCACGCAAGAATGCCATCTCCCAAATCATAAAATGAATCTATTAAGATGAATCTCAAATGAAATTAAAAAGTGTCATAAACATGATAATTACTACCTTGTTTATAAAAAGTTTATGAAGATTATCTCTCTCTACATAATCTTCATTAAAAAGTTTATGAAAAAAATAATCTACATTTTACATTTCACCCGTTTATGAATATCTTTGTCATAAACTTGTTTTTAAGATTATTTAGTGATATTTTGGTACGGGTAAAATGTCATTTATGCCTTGTTTGTTATATAGAGAGGGATATATGTTCTAAACTTGATAATGAAATCATTGTAAAACGGTTTCAAAGTATGAAAACCCGCAAAGAATTGTTGTAAGGTACGGCCTTCAAATTTGATTTTTTTTTCATATTGCAATACTTTTTATTTTTAATTTTTTAAAATTTCGGCTAGACAATCTGTCACGCCCCCCTTAATTTTACAATATTTTCGAATATCTTATATTAGTTAACAAATATCTTTCCGGAAGCTTCAATACAAATAATAGAGACGGGACGTACAAAACAAACAAAGAGTTTTTGACTTGATAAAGCTAATTATTAAAACTAACAAGTTGTTATATTTTAATGAATCATTGCAACTTGGTTTCTCAATAAAATGCAAAGAACTTAACAAGTTATATTAATAGGTATTTTTCATTGATTGCCAAAATGAGTAAAATTAATCTTTTCAAGACAAATTATTGGAAAGCCATTATACTAGAATTTAAGTTGTCAATATTATATAAAAGTAGAAATATATTTATAGAGATGTGAGCATATTTGTTAATATAAAGGGTATTAAATTCATAATATTTTCAGAGACAGGTTATCACTACATGCAAAACTCTACTATGTTCGAGAGTATGCTCCAACTCATGGCTTGCCTTACTTTTCAAATGCCATATCTTCAATCATCTACAAAATTGTAGAAAGAAAGTAATGGGTACGAAGTACTCAGTGAGTAACAAAACTCTTTGATTCACCTTTTATTTGAAAGATTTATTTTCAAGAAAATCTTTCAATGCATAAAGCTTTTAATGCACAAATGGACTCTATCACTAGTTAAACTACTACTCGTGGTGTGCACAAGAGTCATATCAATTCAATCATGGTCATATACAATTAAGTGGGTCCACAATAAACCCTGGTTGACCCCTACTAGAATTTCAATTCAAAGCAAACACCACACTAATCTTCCCTATCCCGGAGTCATTGAATAGGACGTAGTGTAGGAAATAATTCAAAGTGATTCAATACAAAATGGGTAGAGCCACTAGTGATTCACATGCAATAAATCTATCATTCTTTTCAATGCATCAAAATCCATATTCATTTCATGAAAATCATCAATTAAAATGCATTCTTATCTTATCAAAACTTCATGAATGTAGAAAGGGAATCAAAGCATTAGTTACTCACCTCAAATATTCTTCCAATAATCTCAAATAGAAAGTACTATTAAAACCTTAATATTCCTCAATTAAAGCTATTTTTCAAATTATAATCCTTCTATATATGGTAAGAAACTCTTTTCAAAAGACAAATAGGTATTATGATAGAGTTTTTATTGGTTTTCTTCTTCCCTTGACCATGTTGGACGAATTTTGGGGTTCGGGAGAGAAAAGGGAATGGTTTAAGAATTATTGGAAAATTTGAGGACCCTTTAGCCCCTTTTTATAATAGTTAGGAACTTTTGGATTCTGCCAATCAAATTGCGACAAGTGGCGCGACGTGGCACCCTACACTTGGCGGAAAATTGCTTGAGCAGTCCTTATACTTTGGGTTATCTTATGATTAAGTCATAACGTTTTGATTCTTTAATTAACTTCCAAAATGTTAACTAATAACCACATTCTTTACCTCTGAGCTTGAGTCACAATTCTTTAATTCTTGTGATATTTCAAACGGTTATTTGATCATTGTCAAAATAACATTTACATTATCAATAGCAAATTCATGTGGTTATACAATCATTATCAATACATTCTCAATAACCACATTCTAATTCTAATTCATTGTCCAAGAATCAATCATGTTGTCAATAATCATGTTCTAATTCTTGACATTTAGGTGCACAACATCCTTGCAATACTTCATATACGAGTACATTGTCATGTTTCAATTTTTGTCATTCAATTGATTGGCAACTCTCAATTTTGCAATTCGATACCATTATATTATCACATTCTTTTTCCTGGTATTCATTTGAATGACAAGTCTTATAATTTTACCATTGATGTAGTTCAATTCAATCACTTTGTCATGATCCTATAACTTTTCAATTGATACAAATGCAAATAACTCTTTCATCATTATCAATATGACGGCTATATTGTATAATTTGTTTATGAGATTTTACTGGATGTTACACAATCGCCCCGCCAAAATGAAAAAATTTCTGACCGCACTCCTGGCTACACCCATGTCATCGAACATCCATCCCCAACCCTATTAGAAAAAGGAAAATGAAAATAGTAAAGAAGGATAAAATTTTGACCACATGTGTTTTCAATAAAACTTTTTTGTTGCTTACTATAAGATTGATATTTTGTTTCTTGGATTTCAAAGATAATTAGTTTAGTTATAGTTTTGTGTTTGTGACCTAAGTTATTTAAGTAAAATAAAAATATACGACACAGTTAGGTTTGTTTTATTGTTTTATCTTTTTTTTTTCATTATTATTATTTGGATATTAGTTTCAAGGTGAATAAAATGCTTATACTTTTGAGGTACACCGTCAACAATTTAAGATTCTAGACTTCTAGTTAAAATGGTGCCTTGACATTGCCTAATGAAGTTATGTCACAAATACTAATGTCACTTCTAATGTCCAAGAAGGCTGGTAGGATGAGAAATGTGGCATAGAACTTCTATTATTGAGTGATCACAATGGAAACAATAAAGTGCACAAGATGTGGGATATTTTAACATAATGGAAGCGGATGCAAGAATTCAATTACAGTTCAGAGCCAAATAGCCAATACTTTTTATTTATTTATTTATTTTATTTATTTTTTTTAGTTTTTGTATCCATCTTAGTGAAATAATTTAATTAGTTTGGTTAGATGTTTATATTATTTGAGATGAACAAAAATTGATTTCTTTCCTATTCATTACCTAGTGTTTTTTGAAATCAACAAATAATTTTTTTCTTATTTTTTCAGTGTATGATATATTATATGCAACTAATAAATTTACCAATACACATAGATATAGTAGTTTGTTGTTAAAGGTGAGAGTCACAATGCGCTGTTCTTTACTCTAACTAATTACAATAAGTTTTATTGCTTCTTTTCAATATATTTTCCACTAAGATAACTGCAATGGAATGTGGAAAACTAATTAAATATATATATATTTTTTAAAAGCTTAAACAATAGAAACAATAAATTGTAACTAAAACTAATAATGGTCTCCTTCATTTTGCAAGTCACCATCAATTGACATTCGCAATTAAGCCAAACCTTTTGTTTTTGTTTTTTGTTTTTTTTTTCCTTTGTGACACCAAGCATACTGCAGAAAAATAAATTCTAAATGTCTCATTTAATCCATGCACATGAAAACACATACTAATTTTGAGATTTGACCAATTAAATTTAGAATGAAAATTTTCTAATTTGAAACTCGCTTAATGATAGAGACAAAATTTTCAGATTGATAATTTTCAGATTGATATTGGCCAAATATTGTAGCCATAAAGATTATCCTAATTTCGAAATTTTATGTGATTGACGAGAGATAGGGTGCGTGGGAGTTGTAATTAAATTCAAAAAACGAATATTGATTTTTTTTCTGAAAGAACACACAAATATGCATAAATATTAAGTGTCAAGAAAATCAACAATACAAACTTACATATATATAGTGGGAATATATATTACAATAAAATGTAAAAAATATCCTATATAGGGGAATTGAACTGGGAACATCAAGCTCCCAGTACTTCAGCCTAGTCTGCAACTGTATTCAATTTATTATTAGGCGTGAAAATAGGGGAGAAGATTAAAATTCAGGGAATATATTCATTCAATAGATATATTTGAATAATTCCTGTTAAAAGAATATTGAATAATTTGTATATATCTAAAATTAAACATTTAAAAAACCTAAAATTTTTTAATAAAGAATAACGCACCTGATTTTTGAAAATTTGAAATCTAATTGTAGGCCTCTCTATAATTTTCCCTAAATTAAAATTTCTATTTTTAGTTTTTATTTATACAATCCTGATCGAGATATATGAACCTCATAAGAAAAATTAATAGGCTCATTAATTTGAACCTTTTGTTAAACAATTCACAGTTAAAATCTTGAGAAATGATTGCTTCATAAAATTGATAACTTAGCCTAAGTAATATAAATTTTTTAGTCTCACCTTATGCCAATGTTCTCATTATTTGTTCTAAAAATTTTATTTGTTTTGTGCAAAAAAAAAAAAAAAATGTTATGTTTTGTGTTTCCAGGGGGAGTATTTCTTCCTCCTTTCCCCTCAAGCCAGCTAGCTTCACTCTTATTGTGGATTGTCTGGATGATCAGAAAATGACAAGTTGTATCTTGTCTTGCTCCTAAAGAGAGATCGAAACATTTAGTACCCAAAAATAGTCGTAAAAAAGTGTGAAATAATCGATCTATCCAATCTTACTAGAGTATCTAGAGATCAATGCTCTCTCTGCTCGTCCTGAAACGAGCCTGATTGAATTTAAACTTCATCAATTATCCTTCACCTTCTTCTTGATAGACTCATTTGGTATGCTCTCATTACTCTCTTGATAGTCCCTTAGCGACATTGTTAAGGTTGAAACAATTGGACAAACTCTTCCATTATGTTACTTTTGTACATTTCTGTATGCTACTAACAAATAAAGGCAAGTTAAATTCATTTATTTATCTTCTCGACAGAAGGGTGTTATACAGTTATACCCTTAAATTTGGCCGATACTAAAATCCTCGAAATTAAAATTGAAATTGCTTGGAAATTGAGGCTGATGTGAATAGGTCAGAGATGTAAAGCGCAACAAATTATGTATATTGACAAAGGTTAAAACCTTTACAAGATCGCCAATTTGGTTCCTCTTATTAGCTTTTGAATGTCTTGAACCTCCAAACTTTCAAAAACTCATGTGCAAAGATCCTACTCATAGAACAAATTGAGGGACATATAAGGATTTTCTTCCTTTTCTTTTGTATGCAGTACACTAAAACGAGGGAAAGTTGAAGAGGGATTTTTCGTACAAGATTCTAAAAAGTTAAGCACATAAAATCAGAGAAAGGGAAAAGGTGGGTGTGGTTCGAACTCACAAATACAATTAAAGCGATCGTGTTTATAAAAAATGTAAAGACATATGAAGTTGTATTATTATTTTCATAATTTGATTATATTTTCAAGGAAGTTGAATATTTTAGTTGATGGTTCATATATTTAGATTGGATAGATAAATAGGTATTTAGTCACTATAGAAAGAATCGTTTTCTTCATGGATTGGCAAGCAGTCAATTGAAATGATAAAACCATAAATATTTTCTTAAACTTTTCTTACATCTCAAAGTAATCTCGAATTTTCTTTGCTTTATGTTTTTTTCAAGAGGATTAAACTTTTAATTTAAAAAAATAAAAGGAAGTATACGTAATGAGATTTAAAATATAAATTATGTTAAAGCACGTACTACTGGTTTATTAATTTTTCATCACTAATTCCTTTCTCCATGAATCCAACAAGTACCTAAAAGGATTTAAAGAAAAATAAAAGGACTTCTGGTAAATTCTATAGGGTAATTTGTAGTAAAGGTTCCCAAACTTTGCATTCATTTACACTTTCATCTCCAACCTTTATATCTAGACGAACGAGTCCCTAAGCTTTTCATTCTTTTGCACTTCTTCCAAAACTATATATTTAATTATTACAATATATTAAAGTCCATTTAACAACCGTTTAAAGGTAGGTATAATAATGGACTCTTATCCTCATTATTTTCAGTTATTATACGAACTGAAAATAGGATAAGAGGAGTGTGTTGCAATAATGAGGCATGTGGATATTAATTTTTCATTAATCCATATAATAATAGATCGAAAGAATATTTATACCTGCTAACTTGTTGGCACATAAGAGTGTCTTTTTTATATAATTAATTTGTCCTACCTGATTCAAGAATAGTCGTAGAGGGAAGTTCTACCGGAGGAGGGTCAGAGAGGCACGAACTGAGAGAGAACGTCGGGATCTTCTGACTGAATGAAATAAAGTGTAGATGGAGTGGAAAAGGGAGTTGGTTGAAAGGAGACACCGGAGTTTGGGGTCAAAGGCGAATGTAAATAAAGAAGTGAACGAGGAAGTTGAGATGGATGAGGCGAGAACTGAAGTATTGTCATAGGTGGTTTTGAGTAGAAGAAATTAATTCAGAATATTGTAACTTAGTTGATGCCTTGATTAGGCAGGAGAAGTAGGGATATATATACATAGCATGAATGGCTAGGTTTTGTGGGTTTAGGACGGGAAAATCAACAAAATTACGCATTTTCTTGTCATGATACGTACACAAATTATCTGACGCTTTTTTTCCTTTTCCCTTTTTTTTTTTTTTGTGGCTGGGGAGCGGGAGTCATCAATCACATGGTGGGAGTGTAATATAATTTAATTAATTAATCAATTAATATTCGAAATTCAAACTATTTATTTAAAGAGCTACTAGTAGATAAGTCATACTCCCACCATCCTACTAAGATAGGTTTGTATTCCTTTTTTGTCCGTCTCAAATTATATGCCACTTTCTAACTTTTAAAGCTAAACAAGTACTAGTAAATTAAATGGTAGTATATTAGTAAATTTTTCTTAAATTTTACATTCCAACAACATTAAATGAATTTTTCTTAATTATCATAGTGAAAAAAGAAACTTGTCTATCTTAGTGGGACGGAGGGAGTATAGACGTATAAAATTTGGTGGGACTATTGTTAGTCAAGATTTTAAACCCAAAAAAAAAAGGGGAGGGCTTGGAAAATTCGAGATGAGGTATTTGAAGGTGTGACAATATGACACATATTGGAATTAAGATATTGTAGGATTAACAAGAAAACAGACTCTAACCTAGGTCAATCTATTTTATATATTTAGTTACTACTTAAACTTTGATTTTGTAAATTCTACTACGACGATCTAATTTAGGATACAACAAAGTACACACACATATATTGATATTACAAAGGGAATGTAGGGAGAGGAGAATTGAATCCTTAACCAGTTAAATTGCTATCAGACTACACAAGTTTTTGTGCATATATCAATTATTGCATAAAGAAACCTTAAAATAAAAAACACAATAAATCATTTTAGTACATTAATCATCGTGGTAAAGTTGGACAAGTTAGTAATATTTATTTGATCCATATTCACCTAATAATAATGCCTAAAATCAAATCCACTCAACCCACCCAATTAATTAGGTAAAACTCAACTTGATATAAAACATGTCGATCTGCAAGTGTAGAAATATACTCCCTAGCTATATGTGACATTTGTTTTCATGTCATGTCATCAACTTATGATAATAAAATGTAAGTCATTAAATTTACTTAATTGAACTTTAATGTCACTTAATGATGTGATTAGTACCCGTAGACACTAGTCATAATAATAATTTTGATTATTTAAATTTATTGACGTTAGTAGATGCAAAAGTAGTACTCATACAACAAACAAGATATATAGTTTAATCAATTTATAATACAGATAACATATTCAAGATTTGGCCACGTCACCCAATGGTATCAATGCATTATTATTGGTCAGCTCTTCCTCTTCATCTTCTTCATCCTTCAAGTCAGAATTAAGGTAGGACGCGATCTTTTTTAGCATGGCAATGGCCTTAGGGTTTGTGGGATCATTTAAGTTGAAAACATGGGCTTCTCCTTTTGTCTCCCAAATTTCTGCTTTACCTTTCCAACCACATTTCTCCAACGACTCTTTGTAAAAATATCCTCTATCTCTTAAAAAATCTTTCTCACTCACAAAAATCAACACGCTCTCCATCCCGATTCTTGATAGAGTAGGATCCATCGCCGGGTTCACCCTTGGGTCATCCAATCCTTTGTTGTCTGGACATGCTACCAAAAAGAGGTTTTCAAACATTTCTCTACTACTGTCTTCAGCTTCGTTTCCAATGCGTATCGTTCCTGAGAAATGTGGACAGTTTAGGAAAACCCCGCGAATTTTAATGTTGCTGGTTTTGTCAAAACTTTCCAATCCAACACGCATGGCAATGTTGTGCGCTATGTTGCTACCGGCGCTGTCTCCTCCGAAGAAGACTTTATTGAAATCGCCGTGGTTCCTAAGCCACTTCTCAAATCCGCCGACTGTCACTGTCAAAACATTTCCGTTTGGAATGTATTATAAATGGTTTAGTTTATAATACATTTTGAATTTTAAATTTTTGGGACCCCTGGTAAATTCAATAATTGACACCTCACACACTATCACATCAAATAATAATTTTTCACTTTTCAATAAAATTTAACTAATCAAATTAAGCCACATATCTCAAAAATTCAAATTTTAAAATATAATTATAAACCAATCTAATTATAAACTATGACAAACGTTCAATTAATAAAATTCTACCTTTCAAATATTCACAACCAGAATTTCAGCATGGAAATGATCAATTTTTACGGAAAAAGTTGAGGGAGACTCGTCAAATTCGTTCTCATCACTCATACATATTTTATTTTTTTCCTAAAAAAATAGTCGTTTTTTACACTTGACAGTAAATTTTCCGGTCACCAAATATTATTCCACAAAATAGTATTACGCACCTTGATGATGAGAGAAAACCCATTTGACCGCACGCCAACAATCTTCATAACCAATGGGGAGCGGGTACTCGGGAGCCAATCTATACTCAACTGAACCACGATTACGTTAGCTTCCTCGACTAGTGAGTTCAAGAAATTAGTGTAGATCGAGCTGAATGTAGATCCGGTGAAAAATCCACCCCCGTGGAAGTAGATCAAAATAGGAAGCTTAGTCCCAATTATAGTGGTCGATTCTCTAGGGACGAAAACTCTAGCAGCTACTCCGAGTTCAACATCAATCCAAACATCTTTCGTTAGGACACCGGAGTTTGGATTAGTAGATGCTACGGTGTTGGAGTCTGAAATAAATCTTTCTACCTTCACTTGTTTGTGAGCCCGTATGAAGGGATAAAGGTCGTAAAGTAACTCTGTATAATAAAAGATGAAAAAAATAAAAGATAAATTGAATCATCTGCATATATTTAATTACTCATATTGATAATTTTTAGCTACCTCTCCGTACATCACATTTTAACTAATTAATTAAACCTAAAAATGTAGGTTAGGTTTATATATTAATCGGTTAAAAGATCTCCTACCTAGAATTGATAGATTATTATACCAATTGAAATAGAAGAGGGGCTTGTTGCAGTAATGAGGCGTAAATGAGGCGTGTGGTTATTTTTCATTAATCCACATAATAATAGGCCAATATAATATTTAATTAATCTGCTAACTTATTGGTAAGAGAGGCTTTTTTTTTTTAAAATATATATATAATTAATTGGACCTACCTGATTCAAGAATATTTGTAGAGGGAACTTCTTCGGCTGGAGGATCAGAGAGGGCACAAACTGAGAGAGGATGCCGGGATATTTTGACTGACTGGAATGAAGTGGAGATGGAGCGGCCAAAGGGGGAGTTGGTCAGAGGGAGACAGCGGAGTTTGGGTTCGAAGGCGAATGTAAATGAAGAAGTGAACGAGGAAGTTGAAATGGATGAGGAAAGAAATGAAGTAATTGCCATTGCTGGTTTTTTAGTGGAAGAAATTAATTAATTCAGAATCAGAATATATATTGTGAATTAGTTGATGGCTTGTTGAGGCGAGAGAAGAAAGAATATATATAGCATGAATGGCTAGGTTTCGTGGGTTTGGACCAGGAAAATCGACAAAATTACGCATCCCTTAGAGCATCTCCAATACATAGTTATAGTCATAGAATAAATTGAAAATTGGCAAAAAAGTGTTTATTTGGCATATTATCTCTCTTTCTTTTTTTTTTCTTCCAAAATCCCTAATAATAACTTCACAAATATACAATGTCGACATTGTTGCTTGGATGATTTTTTGAATGTAATGTCAATATTCTTTGATACATATACACTTAAGACATTCCACTTTGACTTTGCATTGGAAATACTCTTAACGTCATATACATAATTATCTGACGTTACATGTGGGCGGAAATAATAGTTCAATCACCGTTAAGAATGTAACCAAACCTAATTAATCAATTAATATGGTTTCTTATCCATCTATATATGTGTATATAACTCATAAAATGGAGTTAATTATCTTAAATTTCACTAAACTTTTCAAAAGTGATTCTATATGCCACTATACTTTAAAATTTACTTCAAATGCCATTAAACCTATTAAAAAGTTGTCTCTAGTACCTCTATACTTTGAATCTTACTTCACTTGCCATCAAACTTATAAAAAACTTATACCATTACCAACTCGATTAGTAATAAGTTGAATATCAATAAAGGAAAAATATAGAAAACAATTTTATTATGTGATAGTTTTAATCATTAATATATGATACAATCAAATCATAAGTTTTCAATTAAGAAAATAGCCTATTTAAAAAGGTTAAATAACAAACCAAGTAATATTTTAATAAGATTCAATGGTAAGTGGAATGATTTTAAAGTATAATGACATATGAGATAACTTTTGAAAAGTGTAGTGGCAATTGAGATAAGTTTTAAAGAATAATGGCAAATAAGATCTCTTTTGAAAAATTTAGTGGCATTTAAGATAATTAAATCCATAAAATGAGAATCAACTTTTTTTTTTTTTTTTTTTGGTGGGTGTGTGCATGTTGGGGGGGTGATTCAATGAGGGATACTAGTCTAACATTTTTTAATAATAATATTATTATTATTTTTAATACAAATGGGGATATAGGGGAGATGAGGGAAATTCGGGAACCGGCAGTATGGTTCAACCCTAGGACCTCCGCTGTAACACGAGCATCTTAATTACTAGATTACAATTCATATCACAATTTAACGTTATTTCATTAATTAATATTGACAGGAAAATTATTTAATTAATATTATAATTTTATGATGTGTTGGCTTCTCAAGATGGACAGACTGCATATTTCTTCCTTGATGAAGTACTAGTTTGTTCTTTATTAACATGTGCAGTTTTTGTCTAGAGGTTTAGTTTGTTTGTTCTCAGCAAATTTTTTGTGGGTTTTTGATAGATCTTTTCAATGTTTTAAGATCGGATAATATTGATATTCTTGAATATTGCTTGTATTGTCTTTTTGAGAGGTTTTGGTTCGGTCCCCGCTCATGTAACGTTTCTTTGTTTGAAGAAAAAGGTAAGGGTAATCTAAACCTCCATGAGGCTAAGATGTTGACCTAAACATCACAACGTGGCCTTTATTGTGTTTCAAAACCAAAAAAAAAAAAAAAATGAATGAAACTTGAAATTGTTTTGATACAACATTTCATAATTAAATTAGTACATATTAATTATAGGAATTCAAATAGATTTTCAGGATTTGATGAAAGCAATATGTTACATTGTTATTTACGAAGAAATATGTAAAGTTGTATGTTATATATTCATGTATTTTTTTATCATTGAGGGAGTTGCTGAATGTTTTAGTTGACCGGTTCATCTATGTGTTCTTACGTCTCAAAGCGATTCAAAGAATCAAAATAATAATTAAAACAAAAGGATGTACATATGAGATTAAAATTATAAATTAAATGTGAACACCCTGTACTACTGATTTGTTAATTTTCAATAACTAATTTCTTCTACACAAATATAAAGTGTTGGTAAATTTTATATAGTAATAATAAATAAAAAGGACAATGATTAGTAAGACAACATTTTATAACTACAAAATATACAAAAAGGTAATTATATTCACATTACAATTTTTTGTTAATGGCACTCCATTTTAATTGCATTATATATTTTCAACTTTTGTTGATTCTTTAATTAGGATCATAATTTTTTTCTTATATTTATAAAAAAAAATTCATTAAGCAAAAATTCTAGAATCAAAATATTCAAAATTTTTATTACGATATAATAAAATGATTACTTATTTTTAAAAAATTAGGGGAAATAATTGAGATTTTGAGCAAAAATTAAGGATCTTCATTATAAATAAAATATAGTGTAGTTAGTAAAATACATAGTGTGAATATAATTCCTCTATTCAAAAGTGTCCATTTTCACATAATTATGATAGATAACTAAAGACGAGAAAAGCAAGATAATCAAATAAATGAAATATAAATATGCCGTATATAAAAGTTTAAAAATAACATGCAACCCTTGTTTAATATTAGTTTATATATTATTATATAGAAAACTAAATAATCAAATTATTTTCATGTGATTAATTTTTTTATTTTTATTTTTTATTTTTTTAAGGGAGGGGAGGGATGTCGGATGGTTATAGTCGGAAATTTGAGTATCTAATCACTGCAATACAATTCAAATCAAGATTCACGTGATTAATTTTAAATGCACATATATTGTAGGGATCGAAAAGAAAAAGTGTGAACGCAAAGTAGCATAAGTCAAGAAAAGTAGGCAAAAGTTCATCCTCACTAAGGGGATGTTTGATTCAATTTATGGTAGTTGATTTATAAAGAAAAATTATAAAGAGGTGAAATGAGTGATGTAGATTTAATAGAAATTTGAAATTTGTTGTTATAAATGAGTAGTTGTCAAATCAATAGTCAAATCAGTAATATGTAAAATTATAATGTGTTTTATTAAAGAGTATCAAACAAGGGCTAAATGCTCGAAAAAGATACGTCCACTCTAGTACGTGCGGGTGAAATCAAATACATTAAAAAGTTATGAAATCATGACCAGATGCATGTGAAGCTAAAGAATTCTAATAAAATTGATATATAAAACGTGGGCGGCGGCCTGACGCTCTTCCGATCTCGTCATCAATAATAATGATAATAAAATGTAAAATTGAACTTATTTGTTTATTTATATTCAATCTATAATTTTTATTTATTGATAACAATATACGTTTAATATTCTGTCCAAAAAAAATTAATAATATACGTTAAATAGAGACATATAAACTATAGATTTACAAAGAAATGAAACTATAATTTTTTTGAGTAAAAATGAACTATGATTTGAGAGCAGAAGAAAATAATAATAATAATGAATATGGGAGAACATGCTGTGTAAATGTTCGTCTTATATTCATCAAAAGGCAAGAGCAGAATATATATCAAGTAAGTTTCAATGAAAGATAAAAATAAAATGATCACGTAGACCTTTTTTTTGGGGTTGGGGGGGGGGGTGGGGTGGAGATCAGGTACACCAAAATGCAAAATAAATAAGTTTTATTTTGTAGTAAAATAAACTTTCATGAAAATGGTAGCTAGTGATTGGGACCAATATGTAAGAGGTACATTGTTGTTTTACATGAGAAAAACTGATCAATCGTCAACACGTGAATTGAGAGTTTTTTTGGTCCCCCATTGAGTATTAAAAGCATACAACGACTAGACTAAATTTAATTTGTGATTTATGAGTACGATTGTAACAGCACAGTGATATATACGGGTATATTTTATAGTGTCTAATGGGTTATGTGGCAGGTACTTATTAGACATTATAGGAGACCCATCTCCTATGGTGTTTAATAGGTGTCTGCCACATGACCTATCAGACATCATATGGACACTATAGAAAAACCGATATATAGGGAGAAGAAAGATTGATCTTGATGAGGAATTAAAAGAAACCAAAGAAGAATGTGAAAAGTTTAGAGATAATCCACTACATAATAAAAGTGCTAGTTTTGAATACACTGTTCATTCTCATGGTCTGATACAACGTCGTTTTGGACCTTCTTTCCAATTTTATTTTTTTTTGGCAATTCGAGCACTACAACGTCATGGTACTTGTTCCAAAGCCCGGATCTTCAACATCCATACTCCCCTTCCACTGCTGTACACCCCAATCCCAGCAGTAACAATGAGGCATCGCCGGCATATTTAGTCTTTAAAGATGGCTGGTTTCCCTTTTAGGTAGGTCTTCAATTCTCTTTCCCCTTTTCAGTTCTGGTTATGTCTCCCCCCCCTAGCACTTTGTTTTCTATTTATCTCACTTCCTGGGATAGCAGAGAGCCTGTATTCAATTACTTTGCAACTTCTTGTTGCCGTAGGACGTAGAATCCACCCAATCAAGGTTCGGGCAAAGAAGGAGATATTGAG
>CAVNYN010231380.1:0-20922 GCA_963692815.1 Nyctanthes arbor-tristis
CCAACTTCCCAACAACATGCATCTGAAAGCACAACTGGGGGCAGCGTTTTCACAAGATTGGGCCTCCAGCCCGACAAGGTCACGGAAGGGCGAGGTCGACTGAGCTACAACAATCGAACAAGCATGGACAAAGGAGAAAGATTCCAGTGTTCGCTCGTCCTTGCCAATGCACGATAAGCTCGTCCCCAAAAATTCTTTGAGGTCACCAGTTAGCCTCTCAATTGACCTACGAGCTGGGTTGATGGAGAAAATGGCTGAGCAACCTTAAACAAAAACAGTTCAGTATAAAAGAGTTTCCAGCCAGAGGAAGGATAAGAAACCTTCCACCATTCCGGAGCTGATTACAGTCCTTAACATTTCCATAGAATATATCTTTGACCTTCTAAGGGAAAACACGATCTTGCTTGAGGCAAAACCTGTAAGAAGGGGCGTGAAAAATGTTGACCAATCCAAATACTGTAGGTACCATAGGGCCATGGGACACGGCACAAAAAACTGAAGGCACTTAAGGCGAGAGATCGAACTGTTGATTAGACAGGGACACTTGCGTGACTTCATAGCAGATTACTAGGAGCTAGAACGACAAACTCGTCCCCTCATAGAGCTCGAAACCCGGCCTTCTAAGAACTGACCTCCCGCCAAGATTCGCATGCTCAACATCAGAGACCTTGGTGCTAACTGTTCTATGAGATAGAGGTGAGGTCTCGTGCTTAAAGCCCAGATCTCCTATCACTCACCTGAGAAACATTTCCCTTCCTTTCTAGCGAGTTCCTTCTTCCCTCGCCGCCAGGCTGTTAACAACTATCCAAACCCCCATGTGAGCGCCCTGATCATTACCATGACAGTATCAGGGGTTGAAATTCAAAGAACCTTGGTCGATAATGGTAGCACTGCGAACATTATCTATTGGGAGGCTTACCAACAGATGAAGATGGATCCTGGGGATATCTGGCCTTACGAAGTAAGGCTTCAAGGCTTCACCAGAGATGACATAAAGGCCAAGGGTTAGGCCATGCTCCTTGTCGAATTAGGGGATGGCCCCCGTAAAAGGAAAATTTTGGCAGACTTCCTCATTTTAGACACACCTTCAAGTTACAAGGCCATACTTAGACTACCCCTCTTGTACGAGCTTAAAGCACGAGATCGGTATTTCATCACGTCATGGAGATCCCTACTACCCAAGGAATTGTGACCATACGAGAAGACCATCCTGTGCAGCCGGAGCTCAACCTGGAATATGTTACTAACACAAAACGTTCATTAGAAGTTTACACCCTGGATCCAAGAGTCGGTAATTTCGAGACACAAGCCAGTCTAGGTGATGAGCTCGAGACCATAAGACTAAGTGACGATAGGCCGGAAGTGGAACTTAGAATTGGGGCGGGGCTGAAGGAGCCGATAAGAACCCTACTTGTCCAATTCTTGAAATAGAACCTGGATGTCTTTGCATGGGTCCACGAGGACATGGAGGGCATCGACCCCAAACACGCCTTCCATAAACTCAATGCTGACCCTACGGCCAAGCTCGTAAAATAGAAACAATGACCCCTCAACGGTGAAAGATATGAGGCCTTGGTCAAGGAGGTAGACAAACTGCTCGGAAATAAATTTATAAGAGAAGCTCTATATCCTCAATGGGTAGCCAATCCTGTCCTGGTTAAAAAGAATAACGGCGCTTGGAGAACTTCCATCGACTTTATAGATTTGAACATAGATTGTCCGAAAGATAGCTTTTCCCTGCCTAGAATCTGCTAGATGGCTGACGATACTGCTGGGCACGAGTTTCATAGATGCTTATTCGGTTTATCATCAAATCCCCATGCACCCAGGGGATGAGGAACACACTTCATTTGGAATAGACAGAGGACTTTATTGTACAAGATGATATCGTTTGGATTGAAAAATGCCAGAACAACTTACCTGCAACTAGTAAACTCCATGTTCGAGAGTCAGCTTGGCAAGATCATGGAAGTATACATCAACGACATGCTCGTCAAAATCCTTTGAGCTGAGCAGCACATTGAGGAACTCTCTAGAATGTTCCAAGTCCTAAGAAGCTATAAGATAAAGCTCAATCCAAAGAAATGCTCTTTCGGAGTGTCGTTAGGCAAATTCTTAGGATACATAGTTAACCAGAGGGAATCGAAGCAAACCCGGAGAAGGTCAAGGCAATCCTCGCTATGGAGCCTCCGAAGTCGGTAAAAGAGGTCCAACGCCTGACAGGGCAGATTGTCGCACTAAATCACTTTGTGTTGCGATCAACGGACAAATGCAAGCCCTTCTTCCAGGCCACTAAAAGATCGAAGGAATTCGCATGGATGAAGGAGTGTCAGGTCCCTTTCACAAAGCTGAAAGAACACCTTTCTTCTCATCCCCTATTGTCTAAACTGCTGATGGAGGAGACGCTGTCCTTCTATTTTGCCATTTCAGAGTCCTCAATTAGTGCACCCAGCTTCCAACATATTATGTGAGACAAGCTTTATACGACGCAGAGCTTAGTTATCTGCCTATGGAAAAGCTCTCGTACACCTTCGTGATCACCTCGAGAAAACTCCTGCCCTATTTCCTTAAGCACACAATCAATATCTTAACCAGTGCCCCCCTGAGACAGGTCCTTCAAAAACCTAACCTCTCAAGTCGCTTGGTCAAATGGTCTATTGAACTTAGTCAATACGACGTTAATTACAAGCCAAAGACGGCCATCAAAGGCCAAGCCCCGGCTGACTCTATAGCTGAGCTTACGCCCACTGAGTCCAGTCCTGGCAGCATAGAACCCCTAGCTTGGGAATTGTACGCCAATGGATCCTCCACAAGACATGCCTCTGGAGCCAGAATTGTTCTCATTAGCCCCACAGGGAATTATTACTACCAAGCTGTCAGATTTGGTTTTGCCGCAACTAATAACGAGGCGGAATACGAAGCAGTTTTGGTAGGGGTTAGCATGGCAAAATCAATAGGCATCAAAAGATTGATCATCAAGAGTGACTCCCAACTTGTTGTAAACCAAACAAGTGGAGTTTATGAGGTGCGAGAGGAAAAACTCTCCCAATATCAGAACAGGCTGCTGGAAGAACTGGGGGGTCTGGATCATTTTGAAATCAAGCAAATCCCTCAAACTGAAAACAATCACGCCGATGCTTTAGTACAGCTTTTGACCAGTAAGGGAACAAGCAAGCAAGCTCCAAGGCATCCCGATCGTCGAGCTAGCAACCTCATCAATCGACATAGCGGGAGCGGCAACAGCAGAGATAAACCAGACAACCAACTGGATGGACCCTATCATCCAGTTCCTAAATGAGGGAGCGGCCCCTAGGCTTGGAAGCTAGGAAGTTCAAACACCAGGCTGCCAAATTCTCGCTCATTGATGGAGAGCTGTAAAAAGAAGTTTCGCCGGACCACTGCTAAGATGCCTCACACCTACAGAAGCACGAGCTACACTGGAAGAAGTACATTCTGGGGTTTGCGGCAACCACTCAGATGAACAAGCCCTAGCACACAAAATACTAAGGCAGGGATATTTTTGGCCTAAAGTCAGGAAAGACGCAATCGACTTCGCTAAAACTTGCGATAAATGCCAAAGGTTCGCCCCCTCATCAAGAGCCCACTGGAAGAGCTAACCTCAGTTACAGGGCCACGGCCTTTCGCCAAGTGGGGGTAGATCTCATTAGCCCTCTGCTGAAAGGCAATGAGAGAACTTAGTTCGCTATCGTTGCGGTCGACTACTTTACAAAATGGGTCGAAGCTGAAGCACTGGCCACCATCACAAAATAGAAAACAACGAGCTTCATCTGGAAATCAATTGTATGCAAATTTGGGGTCCAGAATGCCATAGTCTGGGACAAAGGTAAGCAATCTGACAACGCAAGATTTAGAACATTTTGTGAAGAATTAGGCATAAAGAATTTCTACTCCACCCCACATCACCCGCTGGCTAACGGACAAGTCAAGGCTATCAATAAAATTATAAAATGGACAATAAAAAAGCGTTTGAAGGCCCTAAAAGGAAGCTGGGTTGAAGAGCTCCTTACGGTTTTGTGGTCCTATAGAACAACCTGTAGAACTTCGACCAGTGAAATGCCTTTCTCTCTTACATACAGAACTGAGGCAATGATCCCCATCAAGTTAGATGTCCCTACCTCTAGGGTAGCACATTTCAACGAAATGGGGAATGACAAGTGCCTTGCCAACGAGCTCAACCTAATTGTAGAAAAAAGAGAGTTTTCTGAAATCAGAAATACGGCATATAAATAGAATCATGCTAGGTTTTACAACACCAAGGTTAAAGTATGATTTTTCGAAGTCGGAGACCTAGTCCTATGAAAAGTATTCCTCTCCGCTAAAGAACCGGCCTTAGGAACCCTGGGGTCTAGCTGGGAAGGTCTCTATCGAGTCAAGCGAATACTGCTAAATGGGGCTTACGAGCTCAAGGACATGCAAGGGAATGAGTTGATGCACCCTTGGAATGTAGAACACCAAAAGAAATACTACTAATAGCCGGGTATCAACTCTAAATTAAAATTGCTTTTACGGGCTCATGGATTTCCACGCCAAATAATTCAAATATATCTGTTTAGTTCGTTTAAAGCATCACACCTACGTTTTTCCATGAGCTCAAATAAGACAAATCTACTAATAAGTAAAGATTAAAGCAACCAAGGTAGGGACAAGCTTCCTACCAGTGGCCTAACACTTGTCTGAAATAGATTTGACTTATCGGTATGAGAAATAGCTAAAATAAGCATTCAGTCAACAAGCTCACATCCAAGTTAATGATTACGCGATCAAGGTCATGGCAAGCCCTCGGCTAGTAACCTACACTTGCGATAATGGGTTATGCAACTGAAGCTATAACAAGTTTCTAGTTAAACGGGCTCACACTTGGCACAAAATGCTCACTCAAATCCATTGTATGTGACCTAAGCCAGAATGAGCTTCTGGTTATGTGTCCTAACACTTTGGTTTGTGGATTTGCCCAAAGGCACTATACAGTTTAGGACAAATCAGTTTAAATGAACAAACAATTATATAAAAAATAAGGGAAGGTAAAGCTTCAGGTCTGGTCTCCTAGAGCAGGGACCTCAATCTCTTAACTAACAGGAGCCCAGCCTTGGCATTCTCATCATCCGAGCTCTCATAGCTGCAGTCATGCTTGAGCTTGGCTACCTGATCTTTAAGGAAACTGAGGTTGTACACCACCCGGGCCTTTATGACCTCTTCAAGAACCCCCTTGGCCGTCTCGTAGTAAAGTTCGGCGTTAGCTTAATTGTACTCCTATGAGCTTTTGTACTTGGCTACCACCTCCTTATACCCAATCAGCTCCTCAGACGCATCCCTATTCTCAGCCTCCCTCAGAGCTTGCTCGTGATTTGACGTTTCAGTCGCTAACGTGCCCTCCAGCTCTTCAATCTTCTTCCTAGAGGCCTCAAGGTCGTTTCTCAATAGGACAGCCTCATCTTTGGAAGCAGCCAAATCCTACTCCTTTCCCTTCAGTGCCAGCTCAGCCTCCTCTTTTATCTTTACAGCTAAGTCTACCTCTTCAGTCAGTTTCTTTGTGTCCTGGATTACTGTACAAACATGAGCTTCCGCATGCTGGTCCAAGATGGCCAAGCGACCTCATATAGCTGTAAGCAACATGGAGTTCGCTTACTTCTCCTACTTCTTCCACCAGCTCCTGGCGACATCGCTCATGGCATCGCCAAGATTCCCAAACAGCCCTTTCGGAACAGTTTTGAGCTGCCTCTTCAAGAGGTTGAAGCTGAGCAGAGCCTTAGGCCTCTTATCCTTCATTTTTCTAGCACCGCCCAGTGGTTTGGTTGAACAAGGAGGAACAGGTGGTCCGCCAGTAGCTCCAGAACCCCTTTCTCCTGAATCGGTACTTCCTCCTCGCTCGGTATCTTAACCAGGGGTAGGGAGGTAGGGAAAGAGCCAAGAGGAGTAGGCTAGGGAGCAGCCCGCTGTCACTTGGCAGAGCAATTAGTAACTATAAGGTCGACCTCTTTCGTGACCTACTTGCCCGCGGCCTTCTCGCGAAGTCTCCTTCTTTGCTCTTTTTTCTCCAAAGTAATAGCGACTTCTTCAGCGGACCTCATCTCTGGAGTTTTTTCTTAGCAGTTTCCCTAGCCTAGAAAAAGAGAAAAGAATTTGTCAGATCACCATATGGATGCAAACTAATCCACAACACGTTTGTAACTTACTGCTGCTGGGACTATTGTCGCTACGTTCCAACCTCGGTGCTGAAAGACCAACCTCGATTAGGGTATCCTCGTTGGTCAGGTCGTTGACGTGGTGAGCTTGAGCTTCCAACCCAGTGACCTTTTGACCTCATTCCTTGAAGGTCGAAGATATCAATTGCGGCCTGTCGATTCCTGAAACAAAAGGGAGAAAAATAAGTATTAG
This sequence comes from Nyctanthes arbor-tristis, assembly GCA_963692815.1. NCBI lineage: Eukaryota > Viridiplantae > Streptophyta > Magnoliopsida > Lamiales > Oleaceae > Nyctanthes > Nyctanthes arbor-tristis. The sequence continues at coordinate 6,397 of CAVNYN010231380.1, forward strand.
CTCATTAGCTCCGAGTTCACTGGGTAGCTGCTTACGAGCATTTGCATAGCTGGTATTTGTATCCTCGTGGTCTAGGCCCGGCAGGGTCCTCCAGTTGCCTCCTAGCCAGAACCAACTCTCTTTCCATTCTGGGACTGAGTCTGGTACCCTCTTCACCAAATTACCCTGGAGGTGTTAAACTCCCGATTTTAAGTGAGCGGCCACATAGAACCAACCTTTCACTCTAGAGGAAGAGGATTTCAACAAGTAATAGGAATCAAAATCCTCAGGTCTGGGAAACCCCCAGCCCTTACATTGCCACAAGGCAAAGACCTCTATTATGGTCTTCCACCCTATTGGTGGAATCTGCGAGAGGGCAACCCCCAGAACTGCAACAACCAGGTCACATGTCTAGGAAGAGGGGCCCTGAACCTAACCTAAAACATCTTCATATTTGCGGCCACACACCCCCTCGAAGGATTATGGGTCATTTCCCCTTCATAAGGAAGCTATAGCGCCATATCACTCGGTACATGGTGCCAACGACAAACGATACGTAAATCCCTTTCCTCCACCTGCGAGGGGATGTCCTTGGTGGACCATGAGAGGTCCTTATCTGACACCAGTACCACCGGAGGACGCCCACTAGAGCTTGCCTCCGCTTCCTCCTCCTCTTCTTCGTCCTCTCTCTCTTCCCACTCAACTGGGACTTCCAATTCCTCCGCTTCTTCACCAGACTGGCCAGCTCTCGCTCGGGAGACCTTATTTTCCCCAGTCATCATTTCGCTAACCTAAGGGTACCCAAAGAAATCCCAGAATCCCTTGAAGATAAAAGCCTTTTTGGGAAGTGAATAGGAGATGCGGGGGAAAATGGGAGCAAGGGGAAGAATATAAATAAGGTTGGGTACGGCGTGAGGCCGCGTGGTGCTTTGGGAAGCGAAAGGGAAACAATCAAATTAATGATTACTGCCTTTAAGTCTCTGAAACATGTCGTTCCACCAGAAGAGTAACACATGGCTAAATGTGCCATCTCAACCATTTCGAAATTCAAAGAGTCTAATTTCGAGCAGCAAAAAGCTTGAAGGGAATTATTAGCAAAACTTCAAGGCCACTAACACTGAAGGTCAGAAACAACGACCTTGAGGGGGCATTTTGTAGCCACCAGGTCACAAAGGGCCAAAGTCAACAACAGTCAATTGTAAGGTCTTGGGAGCCGGCTCTGAGAGGTTTATCTAATTTAACAACCTAACGGCCAAACAATCAAAAGACCTAAATGGCCCGTTTTAGTGACCTTTGATGCAAGTCTCCATTCCTGTGTTCTTGTGGTTCTGGACGTCTGGGCGCTATGCTAACGAGCTCACAGTGCCCCAATCCAATGCCGTGACCTAACGAGTAAGCCAACTAAGCACCTGCTGTAGAACCCATGTGAGGGACCTTATCGTTTACGACTGATGGGACTTTAGCATTGAATGCAAGGTAACGGCCACCGGCCCCACACATGACATAAGTAGTCATTAGTCGAAAAGTAAAGGTCAAATCCCAGATGACATGACTCATAGGTCATTCTTATGGACCCAGCATTAAATGTATGTAATTATCACTCGCATACAACTGGCAAAGGGGGGATTATAAATAGAGGCAAACGAAGCTGAGAAAGAAAGACCCATATAAAATCTCAGACTTCTTGTCTTTGGCACATTTGCTATCTTCTATTTATTGCAAACATTCTTTACCTTTATACATTAACCATACAAGCCGATTCAAATACAAATTTCCTGTGAATACAAATCTTGTTTGTTGAGTCAATGCTGAATTTGATATCAATAGGCTTAAATTAATTATATGTTTGGCCATTGCATATGATTAAGAGTGATTTCATTTGTGGTTAATTTGAGGTGGAGCCCAATGTGAATTAGTATCCATATATTTGGAATTGTCTCCCTAGTTTGGTCCAGTTGATATCTGGAATTGGAATTTGGCTCTCTCTTCTTGTTTCTTAATTTTGGTGTCCAATATATATGGAATTGGTTGTTGGGTTTGGATCTCTTTTCACAATTATGGAGACTATGCACTTAGATAGTTGTTTGCTCCTATAGTGATGAAGAATTGTTAATTTAAGCCCATAGATTGCATGACCTACTTCAACCCTGCTTGGAGATAAAGTGTTAAAAACTAGTGTGCTTTGTTTTGTTTCTTAGCAAACTCTTGATGATGACCAATCATGAGTTTAATGGGGGGTATTAGAAGTATTATTTGGTTAAATATTTTTGTTATGGGTATTTTTGGTATTTTAACTTATTAGGGTTATAGTTTAGGGTTTGTCTTATCTTCTTATAAGTAGTCATCTTGTGACTATCAGTCTGCTTTAACTGACTGGAATAGTCAAACCAGCTACTTTACATTGTTCAACAGTCAAAGACAACATTACTATGTTAAATAAACTCTGAAATGCTATGCGATAAAATTATAACAATTAGTTAGCCATCCTGCAACTTTAGCTCAAGACCACATATATTAAAATTTATAAAATAACTAGGAAGAGTCAGATTGATAAGAAATGTAAATATAAAAATAAGTCAATAGCTGAGAACTAGAACCTGTTCCATTCTTTTTCTAACTATAATTTTTTTAATTAGTTTAAATAGAGAAAACAACTTGCTTGACTGCCTAGACAACTGTTGCTTCTTGGACGACTACCTATGGACGACTGCTGCTACTTGACTGCCTTTAACAAAAAAGTATGGACGACTGCTGCTGCTTGACTGCCTTTAACAAAAAAGTCTTGCTCAGAAAAAGGGACAAGTAGAAGCAGGATTTGGGAGATAGGGCAAAGGGTAACTAGGGGGAAAAAACCTTACTGAGAGAGGGTGAGAACTCCTTTCTCCAACTTACTGGAGAAATAATTACCGAAATTGGTGTGGCCGAGAGATCTGACGGGACGGGAAGAAGTTGTGGGAAGAGAAAACCCTAGATCCGATTTCGAGTGTGAGAGAGAAAGAGACGTGGATGTGGGTATTAACTCCAGCGCCAGCAACACGATGTGTTCCAGTTGGTCAACGATCGAACCATTGAAGATGCGTTGGAGAAGGTTTACTGTGCGGTGGAAGGTAGAATTTGGATTTGGGGGTTTCCAATCGTGCTTTTAGAATGGGGAAATAGGGGCTTTTTCATTAACATAGTGGGGCCTACATTCATTGGTCTCCCTTTTACTTTTTTTCCCATGCCTATAGCAGTGACATTGTCACTTTTTGCGACGCGATGACAATAGGTTGCCTCTTAGTATGTTTGACGTATAGAAGCGATTTTCATTGTCGTTGCTATAGACCTGCCTTTTAGAAGTGACATCACTATTGTTGCTATAGGAGTTTCCCCAATTGGACCTACTTGTTGTAGTACCCGGTGACTTGTCTGGATGCATCTGTTTAATAGCATTCTCGAATTCTTCCGGTTCAAATGGAGCATTTAGTGTGGCATTCTCTTCTTCCTTTACTCGGCTTGTCATCTACTCTAGTATTTCATCCTGTCTCTCCTCAGTTTGATAATATAGCCTTTCTAAATATTCCTTAGCAACCAAGCAAATAGCGTTGAGATCTTCACGAATATTTCCAATCCCATCTTGCAATTTAAGAATATGATTCCTCTTTTTTTGAGTCATGGTTGCTGTATGAAAGTATTTTGTGTTAGCATCCCCCTCATGAAGCCAATATATTTTGGATCTTTGGGGCCAAAATATTTCCTCTTGAGTAAGAGTTCGTACTAGTTTGAGCCTCCTAATTTCATATAATTCAGCATTCACCCTACTAGGATCTTCTTATAGTCTTTCCATCTCGGATTTCAGTTTCGCAACCTAACTTTTAAAATGTTTCCTCTGTCTTCCTCCCCATGTTGCCAACGCCCTCAAACTTGCATCTAGCTTTTGTTCAATACTCCTATCCTCTGATGCTTACAAACTCAGCTGCAAAACCTGCTCAAAGTTAGGTTCTTAGGTTCATGCATTCTTAAATCTAGCTCTCGAATACCAGTATCTAATAGCAGTGGTGAGTGGTCTGAAATAGGAGCAATCAAATTGAGTAACCTTGCTTCTCCAAATTTTTGTAACCAGGCCGAATTGACTAGAGCATGATCTAACTTCTCCTAGAGCTAATGACCAGTTCCTCTCCTCTTCTCCCATGTGAATTGGTGACCCCTCAAAGGCAAATCCATCATATAGCACTTATCAACAGCCTCGCAAACCCTACGGATGATATAGTTAGGATACAGATTATCACCCTTTTTTTAAGTACCAAATAAAAGGTCATTGTAGTCTCCTATACAACATCATGGTGAGAGATTATTTTTGGTAAGATTTGCATTGTAATCAGATGTGTTTTTTATTCTTTTGCGGGGTAAAATTTGACTTTTTCCATTAATCTATTAATATATAAAGGCACTTAAGTGCCCTTTAGATTTTTCAAGCCCATTTTTTGAGTTGTAACCCATGTGGTGTGACTTTTTGCAGTAAGGTTCTAATTTTAGTTAGAATTAGCCTTTTTTTTATTTTATTTCTCTACTCACCCCCCACATCCTCTTATCCCTCGCCGTAAATTCTATTCAATTTTCTCTTTTCCCTTCTCAGCGTTCTTCGACCCTTCTTTCATAGCTTGGTGTTTACCTCCTGATCTCTCGCGTAAATCATGCTGCTGGAGTCTCGGCGATTGATATAAAATCTATTAATATATAAAGGCACTTAAGTGCCCTTCAGATTTTTCCCACCCATTTTTTGAGTTGTAACCCATGCGGTGTGACTTTTTGCGGTAAAGTTCTAATTTTGGTTAGAACTAGCTTTTTTTTTTTAATTTCTCTCCTCACCACCCCACACCCTCTTATCTCTCGCCGTAAATTCTATTCAATTTTCTCTTTTCCCTTATCGGCGTTCTTCGACCCTTCCTTCATAGCTTGGTGATTACCTCCAGATCTTTCCCGTAAATCACGCTACTGGTGTCTTGGTGATTAATATAAAATCAGCCGCATTTGATTGTAAATCAGCCTAATTTTATTGGATAAGGAAAACATTCTGTTTTCCTAACTAAAAGGTTGATGTTTCATATTGATAAGAGGCATTACATTACATTTGATCACATTCAAGGTATTGGGCTCCATTTTTTTAGACTTCATGATGTATCTAATTAACTATGTGTTCGTAACCATAATAAGTGTCTTGCAAGCATATGTATCACTTATCTACTTTTCAAAATAAAAAAGGCTTTCACTTGGGTGCATCTATACCCTATCTATACCCTGTCTATCCTGTGTGAAGACCTGTTGACTAATGCAATTTTAAGGAAAAATGATACATACTAAAATTATTAATTTTCTTGTATCATATTTTCTTCAAATGAAATCAATTCTCCTTTTTACTTTCATCTTGGTTTTTGTGGGGTGACCCTCTTGAATATAAAGATAAACTACTGAGGATGGCCCCGATTTCTAATTTGGTTGTCCAGGGCAACACCTAGAAAGAAAGGGGAAAAAAAAGAGGCTAGCTGTAAAGGTTCGAGTTTTTCACATCTATAAGGGCTGCCAACTTAAAGATCGGATCAGCATGAGATACGTGTTGTACATCTAGGAATTTGATTTTAATGACTGCCCAATAGGTTTTTGTTACTGTTCTTTACCTTTTTAATGAATGTACCCCCCTCTCTTTTCCTTTTTTCTTTTTTTTTCATTGTATTTCAATTGTGTTGATTCTTTACCATGCATGTTTTTAACTTCTTACGTACATTTGGATAAGTCATGCCTTTTCTCAAGTTATGTATTTATTATGCTTTCCACATTCTTTGCTTGTATGTATATTTATTTATACCAGTCATGCTTTTTTTAAGCTTTGTGTTGATGCATTACGAATGCTTTCTATTGACTATACGTGGTTTTCATTACCAATTATGGTGTTTATTTGTAGTTGACATTTTTTTTTTGAGCATGAGTTGACATATATTTGATATATCTGCAGTTCTATTACCTTCGAAGTGTCACATGTTTCACGTCACCAACGACCTTGACTTCTCTGCCACTTCACAAATTGGTGTTGTTAGACTCAATTACAGTGGACTCTATGTTGCTGTGTAGAGGTAAGGAGGAAAAATTATCATAGAAAAACTACTTTAAACATCATTTCTCATGGGAGATTTGGCTTCAAGAAAAAAATGGTTTTTGGTGGTAGGATTTCTAACTTAAATTTATAAAGAGGAAGGTAGTGTTCATCTCCTTGATCTATGAGTAGTAATTTGTGCTCAAAATACATGTATATTTAGGGTTTTGTTTACTGATTAAAAATTTTGTTCAAATGTTTTATTACAATATATGCTGACAAAGTTTTAAAATGTACATATTATTTTATCATTTTTTGGTGTTTGAATGAACTTTTATGAGTATACAAATTGTTCAACCATTTGCCCCATCTTCTTATATACATATTGATTTGTTACGGTGTTCCGTTAATTCATTGTAATTTCATAATAATTTTAACATTGCATATTTGTTAAGTGGTCTTCCCGTACAATGCATGGGTGGAGAACTAGTTTTCTTAATAATTAGTTAGTGGGTTGACCTTAATCTGGATGTTTAACTTGAACAAACGGACCCGATTTTAAATTGAACTTTAAAAATCCAACCCGACTCAACTCAACTCACTTGGGTTGGGTGGGTTGGGCTTTCCAGTGCCGGCCCAGCCATGAGGCAAGTAAGACCAGCCCATCAAGCCCAAGAAATGTTAGGGCCTATGAATATTTATTATATCTAGCCCAATTAAGTAAAAGTCTCCTTTTTTTTAAAAAAAAAAAAGGAATTCAGGACCATAACTATTAAAAAAAAGGCCCAAGAGATGAATAAATAGGTCTAAACAAAAAGAAGTTGGCCCTCTTTAGATCAAATCCAAACCAAACGGAAAAAAAAATTAAAACAGACCACCATTCACAAATGATGGATCAATGAAGCTGTCTCAGATGTGATATGTTAGCACATTGTAATGTATTTTGGTGATAACATAGTAATATTTTGGATTTTTTTTTGGTTTCTTTTCATATTTAATGTACGGTATATTATTGTACTTTTCATTTTATATATGTTTTATTTAATGATAAAAGGAATTTTTTTTTTTTTTGGGTTATGTCGGGGGCCTATTTAAGAGAGGTCATCTCAGGCCCTAAAACTCAAAATGAACAAATACTCTATCTGTCCCATAATATATACACATATGTGTGTGTGTGTAGGTTTTATTTTGGAGTGTTGGCAACTAACTAATTTATATGTTGTCAAATGCAAATTAACCTGACCAATCATCAGCCGAAGGAAGCAGAAATTCATGGATTGAGAGAGGCAATGTAATAGCTTAAAGCTGCGAACTATTCCAACATTATATGCCAAGTTAGCTGCTGACGCCTTCATAGGGGAGGGATATGATTACTTGGAAGTTGGTCTCATGGTATGTGATTGTAGATCATTGAGGAATATAGGCAACAATTTTATACTGAATCAAGTCAGACGAGAAGCTAATGCAGTTGCATATGAGCTAGCTCAAAGGGCGAGATCTTATATTAATCCTTGTATCTCTCTTGTTCCTTTAGATTGGTTGCAATCTTTATTAATTCATCATGTACCAAATGATCCATTATCTAATGAGAATTAAGTTCTTATCTTCAAAAAAAAAATAATAATAAATAAATAATGAAAAGATTTTGTACACAACATTTTTAATTTACCTTTATTTAATAAGTAGAATTTAAAACTAATAGTGAAAACTAAGTACTAGATTAAATTAGTAAAGTGATGTAAATTAAGGTTCTTAATATAAAAACAAGCATACGCGCGTGTATTATGGACAACTAAAGAAAAGCTTCTAAAATTGGGCTTGAGAGGGTATTTAGAAAATTCACTAACTTTAGTTTCTTTACAAACGATAATATTAATGAGATTTTCATTGACTTTGACGAAAGAACTTAAGACATTAATGATGTTTTAATAAATGATAGGGTATTCTTGAAATATTTCTTTTTTTTTTTTGTTTAAAGTAGAATTACAAATCAGCATCATGATATCACAAATATGAAATATAATAATATTCCTCCAAATACACAAATCACAAGCATATATAATAACTTTAACTACCGTTTATCCATTAATAACAAACAAAAATAAATAGATATTGTAGCACAAAAGAAAACTTGGACTTAATGTTTGTCACTATTACAGAATTTCACAAAAAAATTGGACTTACGCGTCGGTTTTTGGAAGAAGGGACGCGTAAACAAAATGCGGTGGCAAAATTGAAATTAAATTTCAACATTAGGCGTCGGTCCTTTTTTGAAAACCGTCACTCTCTTGCCAATCTGAGCAATGGGCATCGGTTTCCCTATGGGAACCGACGCCTTTAATGAAAATAGGTGTCGGTCCCATAAAGACACCGACGCCCATTTCCCTTTAACATAAAACCCCTAATTGAAACATTCTACGCTCATACCTGCCGTTTTGAACTCCATTCAGCAAATCGAAATGCAACCAACTTTTACTCACAAAAAACCCATTTCAAGAGTAAGTCGAGGCTCGTTTTCAGCGTTGAAGCATTTTTCGAAAATTTCTTCCCCACATATCGACCCCAAGTTCCCTATACCTTCCGGCGAGCTTCGGCTACGGTCACGACGCAAGGGCTGGCGGGCTCGACTTTAGTAATGTCCCTCATTTTTCCATCTTAGTATTTTTTGGGTATTATGATTAATGGCCACTGATTTCTTGGTTCTTTAAGGTGAAAATTGACGACGGATGGTGCTATGGACGTCGGCGAAGGCACTGCCTTTTTTTCCATATTTTCATACTTGTTGCAAAGGTAAATAAATTTAGTTTGGATTTAGGATTTTCAATTTAGTTTGGATTTAGGATTTTGGATTTAGTTTAGGATTTTGGATTTTGAATTTAGTTTGGATTTAACTAGAAATTATGATTTTAAGGGTTTTTGTGAAATTTGTTTGAGATATGTATATATGTATACATTGTAATATATGATTATTTGTTAATTTGTTAAATTGTGGAATTTTGTGCTATATATTGTAATGAGAGAATTGGTTTTATTGTGTGAGGAGATATTTATTTTGGATTTCGATATTATGAATTTTAGGGTTTTTGTTAAATTTGGTAAATATGAGTCTATATGTGGATACATTGTTAAATATATTTTTAGTTATATGTGATTTTTTTGTTAATTTGTTAAATTATGATTTTTTGTTAAATATATTTTTTGTTATATGTGATTTTTTTTGTTAACTTGTCAAATTATGATTTTTTTAAATATATTTTAAATTATATGTATTTTTTTTTAATTTGTTAAATTATGTTTTTTGTTAAATATATTTTTTGTTATATGTGAATTTTTTTAATCTGTTAAATTGTGATTTTTTTGTTAATTTGTTAAATTATGATTTCTTCTTAAATATATTTTTTGTTAAATGCGATTTTTTTTGGCGTTTGTTAAATTATGATTTTTTGTTAAATATATTTTTTTGTTATATGTGATTTTATTGTTAATTTGTTAAATTATGATTTTTTGTTTAATATATATATATATATATTTTATATATTGTTATGTATATATATTTTTGCTATATATATATATATGTAGACATTGTTATGGGTATATATGATTTATGTAGATATACAAATATATATATTTATACATTGTGTTGGGCATATATGATTTAGGTAGATATTTATGAAATTTGAGATTGGAGGCTTATGGAAAGATAGTTATACGTAGATTAATATTATTGCTATGAGAATGAATTTGTAATTAACAAGTATTATTGGCCAAATAAATTAAGAAAATCAAATAACGTATCAGTGTATACAATAAGTGAGAAAAAATAACCCGCAAAATAGAAGTATTTCATTTTTGAATATCTTTACATAGGTCGATGGTGAAATATATATGGATCAGAGTTGGATGTATGGGAGACGTACCACACTAGAATATTTGGAAGGCTTGAAGAGTTTATAAAATTTGTAGAGAATAATAGAAAAAGGAAATGAGAAGAACTGATAGTATGTCCCCGCCGCGATTGTAAGAATCTACAAAAATATCGTGGTTACATGGAAGTGAAGCACCATTTGATTAGGCGTTATTTTAACGAAGGTTATACGCGGTGGTTTTGGCATGGTGAGGATTTACTTCCTATGGCTAGCACTGGTGTCAAAGAGGATGCTCAGGGGGAGAACACAGTAAACAGGAGTGATGAAATTAATCTAGCAAGAGAAGATAAGGATAATGTCCAGAACCGGATTGATGAAATGATGCGTGAAATAGAAGATGATTTCATTGAGACTCCGCATGTTTTTGATGGCTTGTTCCTCGATTCTGAAAAGCCATTGTTTCCTGGATGTAATAAGTTTACAAAGTTGTCTGCCATGTTTAAATTGTATAATTTGAAAGCAAAGAACGGGTGGAGTGACATGAGTTTCACAGGGTTGTTGGAACTTCTAAAGACATGCTTCCCGATGATGATGAGATTCCTAGCTTGACCTACGGGGCAAAAAAATTATTGTGCCCATTGGGTATAGAGATAGAGTGGATACACGCATGTCCAAATTATTGTGTCTTGTACCGGCAGAAGTACGAGGACTTGCATGTGTGCCCAAAGTGTGGGGCGTCGCGGTATAAGAGAAAGGACAACCATGATAAACGTACTGACAAGAAAAGCCCTCCGGCAAAGGTGTTATGGTACCTACCAGTAACACCTAGATTCAAACGTATGTTTGCAAATGCAAAATGATGCAAAGAAAATGCGATGGCATGCTGATGGGAGGAAAGAAGATGGAAAACTCAGACACCCAGCCGATTCTCCACAGTGAAGGAATATAAATAGGATGTTTCCTGAATTCGGTGGCGAAGATAGAAATCTTAGGCCGGACTATGTATAGATGGAATGAACCCGCATGGTAATATGAGTAGTCGACATAGAACTTGGCCGGTTCTTTTAGTGTGTTACAATCTTCCTCCTTGGTTGTTTATGAAGTGAAAGTACATAATGTTGTCATTGTTGATTCCGGGGCCTAAACAGCCGGGAAATGATATAGATGTGTACCTCGCGCCACTCATTGATGATTTGAAGCTGTTGTGGAATGAAGGCATGTCGGTGTTCGATTCACATAGCCGATCACATTTCACACTACGTGCAATGATTTTTTGTACCATAAACGACTTTCCAGCATAATTTAACTTGTCAAGTTATACTACCAAATGAGCTAAGGGATGCCCCGTCTGTGAAGATTCGACGATCGATCTTTGGTTGACTAACTGCAAGAAAAATGTGTTCATGAGTCATCGGATCTTTCTTCCGTCTGACCACACATATCGGAAGAAGAAAAAAGCTTTCAATGGGAGAACCAAGACTCAAGTCGCCCGTTTGCCATTAACAGGAAAAGAGGTTTATGAGAGGGTTAAAAATGTTAATATTGTGTATGGTAAAACTTCGAAACCTCCGCAGAAGAGTATATGGAAGAAGCGATCTATATTTTAGGATCTACCATACTTACAAGTTAGACACTGTCTTGATGTAATGCACGTGGAGAAAAATGTGTGTGGTAGTCTCATTGGAACGTTAGTGAATATTCCTAGAAAGACGAAAGACGGTATCAAAGCTAGAAAAAACGTGGTAGAAATGGGGATACGGGAGCAATTAGCACCGTAGGAGTCTGGAAAGCGTACATTTTTGCCCGCTGCATGCTATACTTTGTCTAAACAAGAGAAAACTAGCTTTTGTGAGTGTCTAAATGCTGTTAAGGTTCCATCTGGCTAATCGTCAAACATCAGGAGAGTTGTAAGTATGAAAGATTTGAAATTGGTTGGAATGAAGTCTCATGATTGTCATGTCTTAATGCAATAGCTCTGACCGGTTGCAATACGAGGTATATTGCCAAAACATGTTAGACACGTCGTAACTAAGCTCTGCTTCTTCTTCAGCACAATTTGTTGCAAGGTCATTGATCCCGAGACATTGGATGCTTTGCAGGCTGATGTTGTTATCACTTTATGCCAGTTTGAAATGTATTTTCCACCATCGTTTTTCGACGTTATGGTGCATTTAATCGTTCACTTGGTTAGGGAAATTAAGATATGTAGTCCGGTGTTCTTGAGGTATATGTATCCATATGAGAGATACATGTGTATTTTGAAAGGATACGTGAGAAGCGGATCTCGACCATAAGGGAGTATAATTGAAGGTTATGCTGCTGAGGAGGCTATTGAATTTTGTACAAATTACCTAGATGGTGTTGAAGCAGTTAGTATTCCTAAGTCTCGACACGAAGGGAGACTTGGAGGTAAAGGTACGATTGGATTCAGATCAATTGTGTCCAGGGCTGAAATGCGAGATAAAGCACACCTCCTTGTCTTGCAGTACCTTACTGTAGTTCACCCATATTTAGACGAGCACACTTTGATGTTAAGACGTCAAAATCCTTCGAAAGGTGAGATGTGGCTAACTAATGAACATAATCACACATTTATAACATGGTTCAGAGATAGAGTGCTCCAATAGTTGTCCCACACGCCGACGGTGATTATGGAAACAATAAAATGGTTGGTGTACGGCCCTGGAGTGGATGTTTCTTCTTATGAGGGTTATGATATTAATGGATACACATTTTACACTAGAAGTCAGGATGATAAGAGCACGATTCAGAACAGTGGAGTGACGTTAATAGCACTTTCATCAGAATATTCCAGTGTCAATCATGGGAGGCCAGTTGATGCCGCAGTCTCATATTATGGTGTTATTGAAGAAATTTGGGAGCTAGACTACAAGGTTCTAAAAGTGCCTCTTTTTCGATGTAAGTGGGTTGAAAACCACCGGGGTGTTCGGGTTGACGAATTAGGTTTCACTCTGGTAGACTTTGGTCGGCTAGGCTATCTTGATGACCCTTTCATACTTGCTTCACAAGCAAAACAAGTCTTCTACATTGTTGGTCCTGTTGAACCTACGTGGTCAGTCATCCTTCAAGGCAAGAGACGTATAGTTGGTGTTGATGATGTGGTCAACAAGGAAGAGTATGATCAATTTGACGAAACCCATCCATTCTCTATTGGTATACAACATGTACCTATAGGGGATGATAACATAGACACAAATTACATGCGTTATGATCATGAGGAAGGCATGTGGGTTGACCACCGTGCATGATGGCATCGTCATGCAAGATCATTTGCATTTATTATTATAAATGCCTTGCTATTTCTCTTGTTTATTGCTAGTATCTTGTTGTTTTACTTGTAAATTTGTTCGTTACACTAGTATAACTATGGTTGTATTTGTGCTTATATGCAGGTAGGGACGTAGAGTGACACTTTTGATGTCAAACAACTCAGGTACAACAAGTGAGGAGGCTATCAGCAAAAAAAGCGGAGGAGAGGTCCATCAACTTGCAAGAAGAAGAAGCAGAAGGATGTAGCGGCTGAATTGGACGAGTTCAGGCAGCCTATCGGTCCTTTTGCTTCAGAGTTTGGCAAGTACGTGGGGAGTGTAGTTCGAATCCATGTGCATATATACTATAAAGATTGGAAATCAGTTGAGCCATCCCTTAAGGATCTCAGATGGAAAGACGTTATGGTATTAAATGAGTTTACATGGTTCAATTTGTTACCAATAATGAGTGACTTTACCAATAACATTGTTCAATATTCTTCTCTTGCAGAAAAGATTCAAACTCGAGAATGATGATTTGAAGCATGCTGCCTTGATCGAAGCTGGGAAGAGATTGAAGGACTTTAGGAATAAGTTGGTCAAAAAGTTCATCAATGAGAAGTACAAAAAATACAAGTCTCCATGTGATCTTTATAAAGGGATCATTTCACCAGATCAGTGGGATCAGTTCAAGTAGGATCGTGCCACTCCGAAGTTCTTGGTACCCTCTAAAGCAAATTTTATATTATTGTCCCAACATTACATAAAAAATAAAGTACTTGGTAAATTAACTTTCAGGAGAAAAGTAGGAAGGCAAGGCTGAGTCAAGTGCAAAATGAGCTCCCGCACTTTTTCGGCTCCATTGGTTATCCTCATAGGAGGGCTGAGTGGGCCATTGCTGACCCCTATCTTCCTCCTCATCATGTGGGTAAGTTAGTTCGACCATTCAGATCGATGATCATAGCCTAGACTGGCTCGGGCAAGGTATCAGAAGGGTCCTGATGGAAATTATATCATGCCGAATGATAAAATCAAGGATGTTTTTGAGAAAATTGTAAGTATACATTAATAATTAATTTTCTCTTTGCTTAATTTACCTGCCCTTTATTCACCTATATCGTAATTTCTTTTTTTGCTTGAAACAGAAACAATTGCACGAGGATGTCAGTAAAGGGACATTTATCCCAAAGAGACAGCAGGATATATTATCGGTGGCGCTCGGCAAAGAGGAGCACTCTGGTCGAGTGAGGGGTAACGGTGGATACGTCAGTGTGAGGAACGTTTATGGATGCCCTGAAGAGCCAAGTGCCCGAATGAGTGGGGTCGTGTCGGTAGATCGGAAGAG
>CAVNYN010231381.1:0-34895 GCA_963692815.1 Nyctanthes arbor-tristis
GGGGGGGTTTCTAAGGATTTTTTCTGTAAAGGTTTTCTCTTTTGTGTGTATGTGTATATATATATATATATATATATCTCTAAGGAACAAAGTTTATAAAAAAAATCTCCCTCTCTTTTTCTTTTTCTAACTCTGTCAAATTGCCTTCTTTTCCTTTTCTTCTCATTTTTCCTTTTTTTTTTTTTTTGGTTTCCAAGGATTTTTGGTAAAGGAACAAAGTTTTTAAAAAAATTTTCCCGCCCTTTTTCTTTTTTTTTCCCTTGAGGATTTTTTGTAAATTGCCTTATCTTACCTATTCTGATATGTATATATATAAGGAACAAAGTTTTAAAAAAAAAAATTCCGCTTTTTTCACTTTTTAATTCCGTCAAATTGCCTTCTTTTTCTTTTTCTTTTTCTTCTACCCTTTTTCAGTTTTTTTCCTAGGGTTTTTGTAAATTGCCTTCTCTTATATATATATATGTGTGTGTGTGTGAGGAACAAAGTTTCTCAAAAAATTTTCTCACCTTTTTACATTTTCTAATTCGGTCAAATTGCCCTCTTCTTCCTTTTCTTCTCTGTTTGTTCTTTTTTTTTCCATGGATTTTTTATAAAGTGTCTTATGGGAACAAAGTTTCCAAAAAAAAATTTCCTGCCCCTTTTCACTTTCTAATTTCATCAAATTGCCATTTTTTTCTTTTCTTATCCGTTTTTCCGGTTTTTTCCGAGGATTTTTTTATAAAGGAACAAAGTTTCTAAAAAAGTTTTCCCAGCCTTTTTCACTTTCTAATTCCGTCAAATTGTCTTCTTTTTCCTTTTTTTCTCTGTTTTTCTGAGGATTTTTTGTAAATTTCATTCTCTTATCTATTCTATTTATATACATATATATATATATGTATAAGTAACAAAGTTTCCAAAAGAATTTCCCACTTTTCACTTTTTAATTCCATCAAATTGCCTTATTTTTCCTATTCTTCTCCATTTTTTGGGGTTTTTTGGGGGGAGGGTTTCCTAGTATTTTTTTTATGTATATATATAAAAGCAACAAAGTTTCTGAAAAAATTTCCCCACTCTTTTTCACTTTCTAATTCTGTCAAATTGTCTTTTTTTTCCTTTTCTTCTCCGTTTTTTGGTTTTTTCCTTGATTTCCGAGGATTTTTTGCAAAAGAACAAAGTTTCTAAAAAATTTTTCCACCCTTTTTCACTTTCTAATTCTGTCAAATTGCCTTTTTTTCCCATTTTCATCTCTGGTTTTTTTTAGTTTTTTTAAGAGGATTTTTTGTAAATTGTCTTCTCTTATTTATTTTATATATATATGGAACAAAGTTTTTAAAAAAATTTTCCGCCCTTTTACACTTTCTAATTCCATCAAATTACCTACTTTTTCTTTTTCTTCTCCATTTTTCCATAGGATTTTTCATAAATTGCCTTCTCTTATATAAACATATTATAAACATATATATATATTTATAAAAGGAACAAAGTTTTTAAAAAAATTTCCCATTTTTTTTACCTTCTAATTCCGTCAAATTATGTTCTTTTTTCCTTTTCCTCTCCCTTTTTTCTATTTTTAGAAAAAATGTTCATAACTTTTACGTAAGGTGCCCATTTTCTATCCAAAATATATGCTTTTGGAGTAGCTCAACGAGCCAAATTCAACCAATGGCTTCGCCACTGCCAATCATGATTCTTGGACATTTTAATTCGTCTAATTTTTTTGTTTTTCTATTTTATTTTGGGTCGATATTTGTTTTTTAGCGTGTTTGTTAGTCCTCTTTTTTGTAGATTTTTACACCAGTTAAGACATATATTTATTTGCTTCTACTTCTTTTTTTTAAAGTAATTGTATAGAATTTTCAATCCCCCATAGGTTCAATTTTGATTGTTGGTATTACTTGTGTTCATAGGAGAATCTTTGCCAAATTTCATGATAACAGTGGAACCGTTAGAGAATGTATGTGTGTGATCACACAGAATTTCCATGCCTCTATATGTTCAATTTATAGCTTTTGTTTTTATTTTGGGGATTTCTTTAGATTAATATTTTCTCTTCTCGATGATACACTATATTAAGAATTAAAAGTTGGAGAACACCATATGATGTAATAATTTATTTTGTTTTCTCATTCCTAGTAAATAGAGGTTTGACGTGTAAATTAGTTTTGAATTTTTATTCAATTTGATGTTTTGAATATGGTTTCTTTATTTTAACCACAATTCTACAAGCAGACTAGTCATTCTACTCAAATTGATTACATATGAGTATTTATTTAAATTCATGATGATATGGAGATATGCTATGATATCAACTCTTTTATTATTTATTATATAATACTAGATTTTGAGAAAAAGTATTTATGTCAATTTGTTTTTAATCACGTTCAAACTGGTTTTCCCGTGTAATGCACGGATGCAATACTAGTTTAAATTGTTAAAACCATACTAATTAGCCTAGAGTCACTAAGCAGATCCTGTTTAAAATTGCATTTAGTACCCCTAAAATCTCAAGACGGCCTGTAAATAATGTATAAATTTGAGATGGGGAAATGCCATTTGGAGGGTGAATAAATGCATTTGAAGAAATTCCCACTTTAATTCTTGGTCCTACAAATGCTCTACAAACCAATAATATTCCGCTACATATCCAATTTTAATTTTATAGCTAGACATTACTAATAGAAAATGAAAAATTTTGAATTTTGTGACAAATGAAAAATTATATAAGAGAAACATTTATTGTTCATTTGTAACAAAACAAATCAGATTTCAATTTATATTTTCGCATACAAGTTACAATTTCCAAAGTCTAATGTTAGATCCATAATAGCGGCTAACGTCCTCATGTAAATAGTAGACATGGGGTATCCTTGAGTATAAATATATTATATGACACGCCCCACTCCTAATACCTCTAATTTTCTTAAAGCGAGACATGCGCCGATGATTAAATTCTAACCCACTGATCATTTACATGTATTCTCAATGTATATTAATAATCTTAACCATGTCAACATTATAAATCATAGTATTAATAAATCATATAGCAATTCACTTTGTTAGGTGTTGGCTTAATTCTCGAACAGCAGGCTCGACCATAATGTTGCTCAAACTCCAATTGTTGCCTAAACGGAAAATCATTTAGGAAAACATATGAACTTACTAACCCAGTGAGTAAAGTTTTATGATTAGACATATTTTGAAAAGTCAAAAATACATCTTTTGTAAAAATCTCATAAAATGTACAAACCACTTCTTGGTTTTCATAATTTGAAATTTCGGTATGACATCAACGTTGATAGAATCCTTGCCCACTAGAAAACACCATGGACATCTTTTGATTTACTAATCATCATAAATCCACCCCAAAGTATATCCATAATTTCATGTCATCATGTAATCTTATTCATTTTACGTTATATGCGTGTAAACACCAGCTTAGGTCATAGGTACTTTATGACCCCTTCTCCATAGACAGTACAACAACTAGCTTGAGCCATAGCTAGCACATATGCCTCTTTGCCTGGGCAGTGTTCATTTTGTTAGCTTGAGCCATAGGCCCCTTTGCCCATAGGCCATGTATTCATAACATTTGATACAATTTTGGGGGTTTTCATGCATCATAAATCATGTTTCAAATCAAACTTTTCTCTAAAAATCATGAAGCATGATAAACCTCATACAATTTCCCGAAAAATCATGGCATCATGTTTGCATAAAACGCTACATAAACTTTTCCAAGAGAAATCCGCATAATTTTTCTAAAAAACATCAACTTTTGAAATTTCATAGAAATACATTTATCATAAAATATTGTAACTTTCTGTGAAATCAAAGCATAGCATATTTCCTTTAGAAAGAAAAGAAGAGAAAAGGCTCCACTCACTAGCTATATATATGATTTAAATCGGTTGATAGGCCTTTACAGTTTCTTCTGTGTCCCCTGAAATAGAACATGAGTAATTTAATTAATAATCTATTTATTTACTCTTTCTTTAAACTTTTGTTAATCTTATTTACTTTACTTCTTTCTTAATGGTGCAAAGTTCCTAAAACACTATATGTGCAAGATAAACCTATTTACATAATATAAACTTTATATTCTTTTAATCTACTCTACCCCTCATTTCTAGCTCAATTAATTGCACCAATATGAATTTCCCTTTTGACTACAATTTCCCTATTCCTCATTCTCATTTATTTTTCTTCATAACATATTTCAATAGTCAAAATTTCTCTACTCAAACTAAAGCTCATCAACATGAATTTTCCTTTGGATCACAACTTTCCCATTTCATTAATTTCTCAGGATTTCTTCATTTTCTAATTTCACATATAGTTATTCCTCTTGTACATTTTTTCTAGATTTTATTCCATCTTTGAAAATTATAACAATATCACCTATTAAAATCTTGAACATCCACTAAATGATAACACTAACTCTTCCTTAATCTTTCACAATTTCCCAATTCTCCTATTTAACTTCACTAAGTTTTCAATTACTACGATATCACTTTATAAATATAATATCAACTTATATAAAATTTCAACTTATTTACTCCATATAAATTTCATCTTTATACCAACCTACTATAAATTCTTGTAATAACCTCAAGAACCTCAAATTTCATAATCAAATGACGATTTGATACCTCTAAAACATATACTAAATAAAATGACAACCTAGTATATATGTTCATAAAAATTTTATAAACCCTATATTTTCAAACTTATATAAATTCAATGCCTAAGAACCAAGAATACTTACTTGGTGAATCCTTGTATTCTCCTTCTTCTTCTTCCTAAGATTCCTCAAAATTTTCTTTCTTTTCTTTTTTTTTTTTTTTCAAAACTTTGGCAGCAGGTTTGGGTTCTTTGCTTTCTTTTTTGTTTTGCTTTTGTCTTTCTAACTTGTTGTTTATATATATATATATATATATTATATCAAATGACCCCAAGTCACACGAGAACTCTCTGGAGCCGACTAGATTTTTATGCCATTTTCCCCTTTTTTTGGGTTCCAACTTTACCCTTAATCTTATGTTTATATTTAATTTGGTACTTACGTTTTCAATCTATCATATGGAACGAAAGTATAAAGAAAAATTTGGGATGTCACATTATAATATTGCATGGTAGAATTAAATTCATATGGGAAATGGGTTCCCCCACCCACACCCCAAAATTTCCCCCGCTACATTATTTTGAATGGGTCTCCCAATTTTTTTCCACTTGACTTTTTAGCCACAACATTGAAAGTGCTCTTATGGTGATCATTTAGTAAAGCCATTCCAATGGGATTGGTCCTAAATAAGAAATTTTAGTTTTGAACTCAACTTCACTCAATACATGTAAATGGATTTAAAGTGGCCTCAAAATTTTAAGTGATTAACGCCATGATTCAACTTTCAATTTAAGGAAATAACCCTATACGCCACAAAAGCATTTTTTTGAAAACTAGTTTCTTACCCGTACGATGTACAACCTTATTACCATGACAATATTTGTAACGGAATATAACTACAAAGTATGTGTAACGACCCAAAATAATTATCTTAATTTATTTACAATTCTCTATTATTTTCTATAAACCTTGGATTTATTTTCATGAATAATTGCCTATGGACCAAATTGTAGTTAGGAGAAATTGGAAATTTGCAAATTAGCCCTCGCTTGAACTTATATATACCACACGCCAGAATTGGTTCCAAATGCATGAAAATTTCACAATCCAAGGGAACGGGTGAAAATTTCACAATCCAGGTAAACTCCCGTTTCCTCTCTCTCTCTCTCTCTCTCTTTTTTAAAAGTGGCCAGCCGCCTAAGAGAGGCCGGGTGGCCGCCTAAGAGAGGCCGGGTGACCACCTTCATGAAACATCAAGTAGCCAGCCACCTTTCATGGCCGGCTAGCCGAGTTGCCTCAGGCTGGCCGCTTTATTTTTGGCGGTCGACACCAAGTGTAATGCATATATATTAGATGTAACCCATGTTTCTTCCATAACCTTGAATTCACTTGTTTTGAAATGTTAAAACCATTAATGATTCCGTTTAGTTGTGTCCTTTTCTAAATGAAACTAATTCTATTCATTTTTATATTCATCAAGTTTCTGGGCCACTGAATGTTAGTAATTCTTAGGAATATTATATACGTTATACTGGAACATACAAATCATTTACTCTTCTAATTGTAACACCTTTGGTTAATATTAGATTTAGAAATTATTAACATAATAATATACGGTGGTGCAGGAACTAGTCAAGTTACTAACTGTCAAGGTAAATACGATCATTACACCTACAATACAAAGTTAACGCGAAATTCTTGTTTTTACGTGTTATTCTACTAGGTGATATTTGTTTCTTACATGTGATTATGTTAAATGCTTATTGCATTGAAAGTTGACGTGATGAATACAAAGCATTAAGATTGTTGATCATGCATGCAAGAAGTCTTTATATAATGCACCAGCTATTAATATTGTTGTCCGAATGGGCAATGCACACCTTAATTATGTGTATTGGAGGTTCGGCAGCCACTGACCAGGTGTATACTCTAGGCGTGGGGTTGAGACCGGTCGGTTGATTTGACAGGCCAAGCCTCTATTCGATTTGATTGGTAAGTCCTTGTAGTTTCTTAAGCCGAGTTGAGGCAACGATAGACACATGGAGAAAGCTCTAAGCCGCGGTATTCACTAGGATGAGCCCTCCAACAAGGCATATATGCGCTTATTCATGGCCTTAATTAGATTGAGCTCTTTTGGTACATTATACGAAGATTAGGGCCCTTATTCATAGATTACATGCGACATTATCATGTTTACTTAGTACCGTTGGTCTCATATCTACTTTGTACTGTAGATGGCTTTACCAGTGGACGAGGAAATTATCAAAACCACCCGACATGTGGAGCTCTATGAAGATCTGATTGAAATACACGTGACCTGGACTACAACCTATGTTACTAGGAAATATAAGATGAATACCCCTTTGATGAGAACCTAGTAGAAGATGAAGATGAGCTTTTGATTTATAATGATAGGAAAGACTATTTTTTGTCTCCTATACATATCTACTCCGTTAGTACTGGCCGCTTTATCCGTACACTTTTAGATGTTAACCGATGCTACATTGACTTCATTTACATAGGGGTGTGATGAAATGAAATAAGGAACAAACCTTGCCGATCTTATTACCATACTTTTGGTTTTGTACCCTTACTAGGGTAGATAGAGGTAATAGGTGAAATTAGACTTTTTGCATTGTTACAGAGACGGCAGATTTGGCTATTATGTAAAAGAAAGGAGTTTGCTTTGGCTTATGTAAATATAGCGGTGTGTAATAAAGTTTATGTGTCTACTTTCTTAATTATGTTAAACCACTTTTATTTTCGTTTTCATTCTGTAGGTTACATATCGTTTTAAAAAAAAGGGGAGAAAAGAATAATAATATAAATAATAACTGGATTAAATTATTTCCAATGTATAAATTAAGTTACGTTTCGATTTCATTATATATATTATTTTTATTTTGTAAGCGTCACGGTATGAAAATAAATTAGGCAAATAAGAAGCATTAACAAATGTAACGGGTGTTTCTAAATAAATGAAACCCTTCATATTTGTTTTGGCATTACAAATTTTGCATGACCTCCTTATAAACAACGGTGGGTTTTTTTATTTGTCGGCTTTCCATTTTGCTCGTTTATCAACATTTTCAGACCGAAACGATTCGTAACCCTAGAGATTGTTACGTAGAACTATTAGTGACATAATATTGACTTTTTTAGGAGGAGTCTCACATATGATAGTGATTGCCCTTAACTCTTATTAATTGGCATAACGTAAGACATGGGCAAAGGAAAGTGTCTGCTTTTAAACTTGAATTGCAATCTTACACTAGGAGGAGTCAATGGCATCGATGGGACAATTATTTTGTCACCAGCATTAGTTCCAGTCGAAATTTTCTCTTTTAAAACATGATCTCCAAGCCTTGTAATAAGTAGTCTCGTCCCATTGTTCAAACGTACAGCAAAGTCAATATTTCTCAACAACACGACGGGCACGCTGACATTTTAATTTTAACTCATGGTTAGGGATACCTGAACAATTTATACCATTCAAGAACTCTGTCGAGTTTATATCTTCAAACAAACCAATACTTTTCTCTGTCTTGCACAAGGTATCGAAACTAAAATAAGTTCTCCCTTCTTCTTGATTTATCTAAACTATGTAATCATTTATAGTCTATACAATGTCAAATGTCGAAGCAAGTACAGCACTTCCTGACAAATAAGATACATCATCAAAGTTTCCTAGAAAGGATGGATGTGTACTGTCAACAACTGATTGGACTTAATTGTCCAAAGCATCAACCAAAAGGTCATAGGGCACCTCTATATTGCACGACCATTGTTGTCACTCCCCATTGTACTGTTTCCTATACTCAAAATCTAGTTAGAAAAGGCGTTCAACTCAAGTCTAATAGGATCATTCTCTAGATTTTTAGAGCCTTATGTTTTTTTTGTTAACTGCAAAACCTTGCAGTGTCTCCACAACGGCAACAATTAATCATTGCATAGACGATTGCCTACTCCCTTTCTACTCCAGTTTGGAATAACTAGCAAAATTTGACGAAAATCTCCACAAATACGATGCTTCCTCTAAAAGGTCGATCAAAGCTTCATAGAATGTCAAACCTCATTGTGTGAAGCAAAATCCTATCAAAAGCCTTAAGATAATATCTGTGGATCATAGGTCCCTTATCCAAGATTATGAGATTTGTTCTCAATATAAGCTCTATAAGTAGACTATCTTAACTGATATTGCATGTCAAGTTTTCATTAGAATTAAGAGGACTAACAAATTTTGAGTGAGCTATGCTTGCGCTATGAAACAAAAGAGATGTGATACCACTTGACGCAACATTTAACACTATTTCATCTTTTGATCCCATGATATTAGAAAGCATATTCCAAATAAATGTTTTCCCTATTGCTCAACATCCATACAAGAAGTAGACACCTCCTTCTCTAGACTCAGCAGACTGCATAATTGTATCACAAACAAGTCTTTGTTCATCTCTCAACATATGTAGCAACTTTTTTTGTTCACCACCCAAATAATTTCTATTGTACTAGAGTTCATTGTATATAAGTCTCTTTTCAGACATTGAGACATCGCAAACATTAAAAATCTTTTCAAGCTTCAATAGAGTACAATTTTGAATTTCTTCATATCTCAAAAGAAATTCTAATTGACAACACCTAATGATAAACATGTAGAAAAATGCAAATTTGATTAAAAAGGAAAAGAATGAATCAGAAGGTAGACTAAGATGGATCTGGGTGAGAATTACGCAAACAGAAGGTTTAAAGGATCAAAAAGCTCCAAATCAAATTAGACTAGAACAACACAATTCGATAAAACTCTTCTTCTTGATCTTTTTCTTCACGTCTTTAGCTTCTCTCATATGGATTTTTCTTATTTGTACGAAGTCTCTCGTCTTATTTTAGGCACAGTGAAATTGTGTCTTTAGTGCCATATATATATATATATATATATGTGTGTGTGTGTTGGAGATTTAATTGAGCCCTAATGGGCATTTTCTGAGACTCAAGAAAAATTAACCTAATTGCAAGTAAACTCGTCTATTTCTTTTATACTTGCAATATTACTCTCAGTTAACCAAATTAATTATTTCGACTCCTATTCATCCAATTTGTTAGATTTGAGTCATAATACACTGCACATATATGTGGATACCCAATAGTCTTAACATATTAATCTTAATTTAATTAAAAACATAAAAATAACAGATCGGAAGAAATATTAATCTGGATTTATCTCTCATCTTTGTTTCCATGTGGTTTATATGGTTTGATTGGAATGCTCTTAGTCATGGAAGCAATAGCCGGCCAGTGGAGGTGATATTACAGTCGATCTTGGATTTCCACCACACTAATACTTCTAGGGATAATATGAATATGCAGAAGCGATGACCAAAGTGGGTTCACCCTGATTTGGGGGGACTCAAGCTCAATGTTGATGCATCCCTAGTTCCAGGAAGTGATTCTTTTGCTGTGGGTGCCATTGTTCGCGATGCAACTGGGTTGGTTGTAGGGCGCTACGCTTCAAAGAAAGTGGGACGTCTCGATGTGGAGACTGCTGAGCAGATTGCTCTCTAGGAAGGTCTTCGGTTTGCTCAAGAACACCTACTAGCACTTACTGCCGTTGAGACTGACTCTTTGGCTTCAATAAAAAGTCTTGAGGCAGGATTGGAATTTCATCCTAATGCGACAATTTTCCGCGAGATTAAATCGCTTTTGGCGAAAATGGTTCGTGGTACTTGTAGTTATATTGCCCGAGAGGCAAATACGACTGCCCACTCCATCGCCACCAAGCCGTTATCACATGGTTTTTGTTGTAATTCTGTGGATTGCGTACCTTTCTTTTTGTGTTCTGTAATTCCATATAATCTATAAAATGAAACTTTCTTTAAAAAAAAAAACATAAAAATAACTAAGTCTACCACATCAATCTGTCTAATGTAGACAACCAGTTAAAACACTCGACTATTAATCACAACCCTAGGGAATGGGATTCTACCATTTCTCGAGAGTATTTAATTACAAAATGCAATTGTAGAAAACGTCCCAATAATTTCAGCTTAAAATGCATTAGGAATATCTCCAATACAACAATATCAAAGGGATGTCTTTTGGCAAATGGTAAAATAGAGCATATTTCACATATTAAATGCTTAACATTATCCCAAGAATATTATCTCTTGATGACAGTCTTCCCTTAATACAACAACTCACTGTAATTTTTTCTCTTTATTTTTTCTAAGAATGTAATAATAAGTTGCCATATTTGCACCACCAATATTGTTGCATCGATCAGAGACATTTTTTTTATTGTAACGTCAATTTATATTTGCTACATATGCAATGTTGATATTATTTTATTAAAGATGCTTCATAGGAGAGGAAAGAAGTGTTCCGTGTAAGCAGGAGAGATAAAGCAAGGGTGAGAAGGAACAGGGGGTAGATAATTATCGGAAAGAAGGAATTGTAAAATGGCAAAAATGATTTCTTGCCATACATGTGGCGGGATTATCCCGCCAGATACACACATGGCCGAGATTATTGGACAACCTCCATATGAATTTGCCCAATAATCTCACGAAATATAGATACATTTGTTCCGCCAAACATATGGTGAGAGAATGAGACTGGTAAAATAGTACTTCATATTTGTAATGGCTGATTCACAGAATTGACATTTATTCATGTGAAACAAAGAACTGAATTCAAGTGAACCAACTTAATTGGAACAAACAAACTTTCCAATCCATTCTTTATCATAAAGATTTATCATTTTTTGGACATAAAATCAGTAGTGGATTCATAAATTTAATTTACACACATTGTGCCATAAAAAATTACAAATTTAATAGAGCTAATATAAAATTTTAATCTTTTGTCTATAATTTTAAATTTTTTTTTTTTTGGGGCAGAGAATTGCAATCCGGCGGCGGAATGTTGAAGGAGATTGTGTGTACATAGGAATTAGAAAGAAAGATTAACTTGAATAAATAAATAATTTGAACATAAATAATATAATTCAAAAAAAAAAAAAACACTAGACTTTACCATGTGTGTTGCATGGAAAAATAACTTAACAATAATTTTTTTTAAAGAACTTAACAATAATCTTACTATATATATATATATTAAAGTAGGATATTGGTCATGTGTAAATTTTTCCGTCAAAACCACTATCCTACTTATATATGCCTTTTTTATTTATTTTATTTTAATAATAACATATACATAAATATATATAATATATACACATTTCTAACTAATTAAACTTCAAATTAATCTCTAATATCTTATATATGTCTTTATCTTATACACATAAATAGAATATATGTAATTATAATATATTATAATATATATAATAAAAGTTATATCTCGAGTTTGGATTTTAGAGTCGAGATATTTTTTAAAAAAATAAATAAATAAAATAATAACTATGTATCTACCTTCCCGCTTATATATGCTTTTATTTTATATGCTTCCGATCATATACACATTCTCATAATATTATATATATAAGTTTGGAGATTGCAAGTTAATTTCCAATTTTATATTTTTTTCCATACACACGCACACACATTCCTAATTAAGTTATAAATTAATTTGCAATCTTATACTATTTGTTATTCACTAGTGTTTAGTATATCTATTCTATTAGTTTTTAAGTTATCTTCAATTATTTTATAATTTTTTAAAATTCTAATAGTTGACCTAATTAATTTTTCATTCATTCTATGCGTCACTTTTGTTAAACTTTTTTTTTTTATAACTCTTACATTAATAGTGCATGGTAATGATATTGGTTTATGCTTTCGTTTTGCATGATATGTATAGTGTTACAGGGAAGGTTCATATATCCTTCTCATCTGTTTCTTTTTTCAGATACGACAATAAAATAGGTTCAAGGGACCCTAAACCTCCCCCAGGAGCCGATACAGAGACCTAAAAACTACGCGGAGCCCCCTCAGTCTTTCTTATTTTTTTTTAAAAAGCCAGAGACTTGAAAAATCATATCATATCCAAATTAATTGATCTTTTCTAAAACATTGGTGTAGTAGAAATTGATTGTTCTAGAACGGCGGCTTCAAATGAACCTTGAACTCACGTACGGTATATATTAGAATTGTGGCTGCATTTCAAGACTACATTTATTTTGAGTCGTTCACTCCTGTTATTCTCCTCAGCTTGTAAAGCCCGGTACAATAAGGTTTTATTATTTGTACTTCATACCGTGAGTTCAATACCACTAAAGTACCAAAATTTGTTCTCAATTGTAGAGTTTCTTTGTTTATTTTACGCACCCAAAAAAAAAAAAAATTGTTAACTGCAATTTGTATTTTGTTGACATATACACACACGCGTGCAAAATTCTAGTCTATAAATGAATTTATTAACTAGTTAATTCTCACATTTTCTATGCATGAGCATTAAAAAGCATGAAACAATATACATGAAAATTGACAAAAATAGTATGTAGGGGCCTTTTGTGCACATTTTTGAAATATTGGGGGAACTAAATGCTTGAACATAAATGTTATAGATGAAATTATTACTTTTTACAAAGATTGGGGACTTTTGTGAAATTTGCCTTATTTGTTGTATAACATTTTACAAAACATTTCATTATTCTTTAAAATATATTAAATTAAAAAATTCTTTTGTCAAATTTTTTCTTCCCCCTTTTCTTCTGCACTATTTTGTTAAAATTAAACTATACGTGATAATTAAATT
Organism: Nyctanthes arbor-tristis; assembly: GCA_963692815.1. Classification (NCBI taxonomy): domain Eukaryota; kingdom Viridiplantae; phylum Streptophyta; class Magnoliopsida; order Lamiales; family Oleaceae; genus Nyctanthes; species Nyctanthes arbor-tristis. The sequence goes on from CAVNYN010231381.1 coordinate 13,310, forward strand.
ATAATAAGCAAATTGAGAACAAGGAGTCGCCGTCATAATCATCACGACTAAAAAAATTTGCATTTTTATGACAAATAATTGCACTCCTGTGGTTTTTTTTTTTTGTTTAAAAATAGATATATAAAGGTGAAAAACACACAATAAATATAAAGGAGGAAAAACTAAGTTACAAAATAGTACCAATTATCACATATCATTTAACTTTATTTTTTTATACATTGTTTTACTGGAGGTTAAGGATGGATTCATATTTTCTGCTAATAGATAAATTGAAATTTAAAAAAAATAAATTTTATCTGTATTTTCTAATAGTATGTAAAGTGTAACAAAATATATTATATGAGATGTGATTTATTAGTAATAAATAAAGGTAATTTCATCTAAAGAAGTAATTTTTAAATTTAATAAAAACTGTAATTACACTTCAATTATAAAGTATATTTCGCAAATTCCCCTTTACTAAATTAACCATGTTTAATATTTAGCTATAACGAGTAGTTTTGAATCTATATATTTTTAATGAGAAACTAGTCGTGGTATAACTGTATCGCAGTTTTCCTTCCAAAAATACTTTTTTTGGGGATAATATAGACATACATCCTTAGATCATCCATATGGTTTATCTGATTATTTTCTTTTTTTATTAATTTTTAGAAAGAATCGAATAATACTTATCTAGATTTTTTCCTCTTTCCTTATCCGATTTTCTTTCCTCTGTACCAAATTTTCTCTCTTTTCCTATCTGTTGGTTTTTTTGCTTTGGGAATTAGGGTTTTGTTCCCTTTAATTTAGTTTTCCAATACTCTCCTACTCTCCTTTATCTCTGCACATTAATTTTGTTATATATATATATATGATATTTTATCAATTAAAAAGTTTTTTTATTTTTAATTGAAAAATATTTTTAATTTATATATATTATCTAGGAAGTACTTCCTAAATTGGATTAGATTTTTTCCTTTTTAACTAATGTGTGTTAATTTTAATTATTTTTTATATGCTTTTAAATCGAGTTGCTATCAGATTACTTCTTTTGTATATAATAAATATGGAAAAATATGGTTTAACTAATATTTCATAGTGTACAAAATTCTCATTATGGTACAGTAATAAAGAAAAATAAAATATTTGACTTCTCGATATTTAGGAATGACAATGGGCTAGTTCGAGATCGCGTATGCTATACCTGCTACCTCAATCCATAAAAAACATTTTTGCCTTATCCCTCTGCACATTCCCACTTAAAGGGGGGCATGGGTCTGTGTGAATAACTACTAGTTTATTAGCTCATTTATACATCTATATATTTTTATTTTTATTTTCTATTTAATAAATAGTATTATAAACATGGAGTGTCCCTAAGATGGAATTATGATTGCGATTGAAATTACTAAGTTTTCTTGATAAGTTTCGTTATCTTTTTACTTTTAAAACCATTAGAATTTTAGGTAAATAATTTTTTTTTCGTTTTTTCTTTACAAGAAATGATTGAATGGTCCAGATACGGGTAAAAATTATGATAACCTTCCCTTACCCATTCTCAAGTAGGGGCGATTTTCTTTATTCCATCATCGACCTAATTACCTGATTAGACTTTAGTCTGGTATTCTATGTCTTAATAAGATCAGGTATCTCACGAGTGTCGGGTTTGATGGGTTTTTTTATCATCATACTGAGTTCACTTAATAGCGTTCTCTATCGAATAAAATATAATAACTACTAATTAATAATAAGATAATCGATATGACTAAACATGCATTACTTAAAGGTTTGTACTAATATTAATATATAATTTGATTTTGTATCTTCCCGTGTAATGCAAGTGTGTGAATCTAGTTCTACATAGAAACAATTTACAAAATATATCCTTACATACAATTCTTAAACCTTATCATATTTAGCTATTCTTCTTTGTTCCTCATTATGACAATAACAATATAAGAAGAAATTATAATGAGTTAAAATGAGTTGCAGAGATTTAATTGAAATATGAAATGTGTAGTGATAATTGGGTAGTTGTCAAATCAGTGATCAAATCAATAGTGAGTGAAATTATAAAAAGAAAGAATAAAGAGAATCAAACAAGTTTGCGACGATGGAAATATATGGTATAATCCGTTAGTTCTATATAGTGACTTTCAAAAAATATAGTCCATAAGAAACAAGTGATTGCTTGAGTTTTTAAGTTGGCAAGGTCCAATTTGGCTCCCACTAGAGAAGCTTTATTTTCACTTTTAATTCATTGACTAATTAAGTGTAATTTTCACTACAAGTCTCCAACGTCTCAACTTTTAATCAATTAACTTTTTTTTTGGGGGGGGGGGGGGCGAGGGGGGCTACTAAACTCCGAACATGTAGTCCTCTTTCTTTCAGTTTTTATCATTAACATATATTAAAAAGACCATTATACCCTTAGTTCTTTATTTTCACTATAGGCCCCCGACTTTTCCACTTTTATTTTAAACTTTATATAATTTTCAACTTTATTTATTGTCATGTTATGCTCCGACTAGCACCTTTCATACCCAACACTTCAATTTCTACTATTAACATTCACTAAAATTATCATCATACCCTAAATAAAAAAATAAAAAATAAAGAATAATAGAAAATACACTCGTTTTCGATTTACAAAAATGGGACGAAGATGGAACCTAACCATTTTCATTTTTTTATTTTTTATTTTTATTTAATAATTAATGTTATAATAGTAATATTAATAGGAATTAATAGTAAAAATTGAAATGTTGGGTATGAAAAGTGTTAATTGGGACATAACACGATAATAAATGAAAAGTTGAGTGTCGTGCACGCCGGAAAAAGGAGACAAAATTGAACAAAAATTTTAAAGTTGGGACATATAAGGAAAATAAAGAATTAACAATATAATAGTTGTTTTAATAGAGGTTAATTGTTAAAATTGAGAGGTTAAGGAGAAAAATGATGTTTACTAATATGACAATAAATGAAATGTTAGATGTCTAGTGGAATAAGGATATCGACGACGATGACGACGGCGCTGGCGATGATGATGATGATGATGATGATGATGTAGCTTAAATAAAGATACATATCTAAGAAAACTAATATTTTTACTATTTTTTTAGAAAGCAGGGGACTTATATTTTGGAACAGATAAAAAATGAATGAGGACTTCCATAAAACCAGATCTGGTTCCAAAGTTTGGAACCAAATCAGGTCATATGGCCGCATGGATCTGGGCCATATGTAGTGACCTATGCGGTCGCACCAGGCCGCATGGGCTGTTTGGTTGAGCCGCATGCCTGGTGCTGCTGTATAGAAAATCTGAGCCGGCGCATAACATTTTCTGTGTCATGCGGCTTGGTGCGGCCTCACATGCCATTACATGCGGCCATATAGATATGTCCATGCGACCGCATGACCATATATGATTCCAAACTTTGGGACTAGATCTGGTTCTATAGAAATCCTCAAAAAGGAATATGGACTATTTTTGTGAGACGGGAGTAGTATATAAATTCCTAGCAGCATTCCCATTCAATTATTGAACAAATTAAGCTTTCAAATTTTTGCAAAGAGTAACCTTTACATATTGCTACGTATAAAAACCTAGCCAAATCACACTTGTTTATTCTAGTGTTTAAACTTAACCGTTGGAATGCATACGGTCGGGACGAAGACAAGAATTGGAATATAATTGAGCTAAATCTAAAGATATAAAGAAGCGTGGGGATTCAAGGAGGCAATCAGGGGTTTTTTTTTTTGGGTAGCGCATTAAAAAAAAAATTTTTTTCGTACCGTAAATGGTTAGGAATAGAATTCCTCAGTTTCATGGTACTAAAATCTCTCTCATCAAACCTCTCATTATCGTAAGTCCTAATCCATCCTCACCGTCGACCGCACCACTGTGGCAAGAATTCTATTCCCTTGTCTTTGAAACAGTTTTGGAGCTTCTAAGAATATTTTCTTAATATTCCAGTGAAAGAGAAACACAATTAACATTTTGAGCGATCGAACCATTGATCCCACATGCCAAATGGGAACCATTGATGCACTAGAAGAGTAACCATTTTACTATTCCATTTGATGTAGTCATGAGGCTGGGCGTTATGCCAGATAACCCGACCCACCCCACTGACCAGCCTAATTCAGGGTTGGATCGGGTTTACAGTAAAAACAGGTCAGTTGCGGTTTGGATATGATGGGTCGGTTAGCGCGTTGGATACTCCAAACTAATTAAACCGACCAAAAAACAACCGACCCACTTAGCTAGACTAACTCGACCCATTTAACTCTTTTTTCCTCAACTTTTCAGATTTTCAGATTTATAATGGAATTCAATTCAAAGTTGTTCAAACAAATGGCAAGAAACACGACTTTAAATTTCATTTTCGCAAATGCATAAAGCCATAAATTTGTAATTAACACTCAAATTTTTCACAACAACGAATAAACATTCAAAATTCTATTGCAATAAAGAGTAAACCCTAGTTCCCATTGTTAATTCACCTTCTTCTTCTACAACTCGCCACTGCTGCTAACACAACTCGTCGCTGCCGTCGGAGCTCCCAAATCCCTTCTACCCGTGCCCTTACCACTTCTGAGCTCCAGAAGTTCTTCGACAGATTTCTTTCTTTTCATTTTTTTCCTTCTAAATTTCTGTAACTCTTCTCTTTGGTTTATGAATGAATTATCACTCACACACACACACACACACACACTCTCCCTCTCTCTCCCTCCCTCTCTCTCTCACACTAATGCGGCTGTTGCCCGCCAGGGTTAAAAGACAATTTCCTTTGATCTTTTTATTTTGGGCCAAATTGGGCCATATAATTTTTTTAAAAAATTGGTGGCCCAACCCACCAACCTGACTCAATCCATGGTCGGGGGTTTGACCCGGTTTGAGATTTGCGAACTTAATATTTTGTCGGGTCAGGTTCGGGTTGGTGTCAAACCCAACCAGCCCGACTTGATGCCCACTCATGACTCATTCTTTAACAATTCGTTCACTGTCTAAATTAATAATGCATACATAGTTCTATTTATCATCAATGATGATGATTATCATCAATAAGTTATATTATTAAATGATAAGTCTAATTTAATGGATTACACGTCCCAACATTTTTTGACCATTAAGAAATTGTAGGGGAGGGAATTGAAACATGGAGAAAGGTGTAGAAATGCACATGAATACTATTATAATAGAGTTGGTTCTGTGACTTGTATTGCTTGAGGCGAAACTATAAGTTAGTGGCCATGGGCAATTTTTCTTTTCAAGTTGGGGCTAGTTAAAAGGAAAAATAACTTGTATTTATTTTTAACATATATTACTTATATTACTACAAATCCATTAAAACACATAAATTAGAGTATTAATTAGGCTAATAGGGCATAACTGTATGAAAAACTAATAGAACTCAATTAGATAAGCCGATCTATTTATAACTAAGGCATTTAAATAATTTGAGTTTTAAATATTTCAGGGTTAAAATTATAAACCGGTGAACTAATTGGTAAACTATCCTGAAGGTGTAGCATTACTCTCTTTTTTCTTGATCCTTGGTATAGCATCACTCTTATAATAATAATAATAATAATAATAATAATTAAACTAGACAATTGGAAAGAACAAATCGTTGTAACTTGCAATCTAACTACATCGCTAACAAAAGTTTCAAAAGAGCCCCCACTCAAACAATATCCTTCGTATATTTTTTGAAGTAAAAATATCAATCAAACATTCGCAAGTTAATTAGTCAAACATTTCTTTTTCAATTATTCCATTATGTTAATTTAAAAAAAAAAAAAGGAAGAAGAAGAGGGTTCGACGGGCAAAGTGCAGTTTTTTTTTTTTTTTATAAATGTTTGGATGTTTCAAGAGAAATTTTGACGGCATCTTTGGTAGATGACAAAGCGCATGATTTATTTTTATTAGCTACCTATGCTACACAAAGCAATATAAATGATTTGGAATAGTACTAGAATTATGAGAATTATGGAGTGCAGTTTCTGCTATATTTTCTTCAGAAGGAAAGAAACTGAGACAAATCAAATTAAAATAGGAATGTTGACTATGATGATATATCATGCACACAGGTCTTGCGTGAAAGACAATCACACAAGATTTGAGGGCGAATCCTCTCAGTCCCTAGTAATTTTTTATATCTCTATAACCTTTTCTTGTTTAGGATTTTATTATTTTCTTATTTAATTTTATTTCTTGATCATCTTAATTAGATTCTATTTAAAGTATACGACTAGAAATCATTGTATCCGGTGGTTTTGTATATTGAATAAAGATTGATTTATTGGATTGTATTCTAAATGTTATTCCAAATTCTCGGTATTTGAGTATTTCAACTCAAATAGTGTTTGACATTGAGTTTCTGGCATTTGCGAGCCAATTAATATAATCTAGAAAAAATGATCAAGTCACAGTATATAATCATTTGGGACCAACGAGACTAGATTGTACATGTCACGCCCCTGCTAGTTTTACAATGTTTCGGATATCTTATATTAATTTACAAATATCATAGAGAAAGCTTCAATACAAATAACGGCGACGAGACGTGCAAAACAAACAAATTTTCTTTATCTTATCGAGTTTAACATTCTATAAAGTTAATTTCTAAAATTAGTAAGTTGTTAAGGTTTAAAGAGTCATTGAAACTAGATTTTTCAGTAGAAGGCAAAGAATACAACAAGTTGCATAGAAATATTTCCTTGATTACCAAAGCAAACAAAATTAATCTAGTCAAGACAAATCATTAGGAAGTTATCATACTGTAAAGTAAGTTTTCAATTAATAGAAATACATTTATAGAAAGGTGGACATATTTATTAATACAAAAGACATTAAATACATAGTAGCTTCAAAGATAGGTTTTCTCTACATGTAAAACTCTACTCTCGTTCGCGAGCACGCTCCAACTCATGGCTTGTCTTGCTTTTCAAATATCATACCTTCAATAATCTACAAAAATTGTAGAAAGAATGTATTGAGTACGAAATACTCAGTGAATAACAAACCCTATGATTCACCTTTCATTTGAAAGATTCATTTTTTGAGAAAACCATTCAGTGTACAAAGCTTTTCAAATGCACTATCGCTAGCTAAACTACTACCCATGGTACGTGTAAGGCTCATATCAATTCAATTATGACCATGTACAATTAAGTAGATCCACATTGAATTCCGGTTGACCCCAACCGGAATTCTAAACAAATCAATTTAAATCAAATGCCATACTAGTTTTCCCTATCCCGGGATTATTGAATAGGTCATAGTGTAGGAACAATTCAAAGCAATTCAATACAAAACGGGTCGAGCAACTAGTGATTCAAATGCAATAAATCAATATTTCTTTTTAATAAATCAATCTTTTTTTTAATACATCAAAATCCATATTTATTTCATGGAAAACATCAATCAAAATGTATGCTTATCTTATCAAAGCTTCATGCGTAGAAAGGGAATCAAAAGCATTAGTTACTCAGCTTTTGATTTCTTAAAGATGACTTTAATAACTTCAATGTTGAAAAGTGTCTCCAAAGTCTTGCTATGTCCTGATAGTTCAATTTATGTTACTTGAGTCATTTTACTTAACGTGATTTATAATTAAGTGACTATACTTTGAGTTATACTAATCAAGTACTATATTTTCATTCTACACATCATTTAGGCAATGATTTCTAATCATATAACATAATTGATGCAATTTGAGTCGTTATTCAATCATCATCAATCATATAACGTAGAAACTCGAGTACTTATTAGATCATCGTCAAAATACAACTACAACATTATATTTAATGCCAAACTCGAGTAGCAATATTTGGATTTTGTAACATAATTGATGCAAACCCAAATGGTTATTCAATTGCTATCAAATAACATTCACATTGTCAATAACCATCTTTTAATTCTTAATATTTATTCGAATGGTAAATCTTATAATCTTTCAATTAGTGCAATTCTAACAATTGTTCACTCATTGTCAAAATAACGATCAGGTTGTCAATAATCATATTTCAATTCAATGATTGTTAAAATAATAGTCTTGTGATTTTAAAATTGATGCAATTCAATTCAACAATCTTATAACCTTTTAGTTGATGAAAATCCAATAAGCATTTAATCATAATCAACATAACGATTACATGCTTAAAATTTTCTGGGATATTACAATATATTTATTAATTTTCACAACTCCGTTACATTATGAAGTTACCTTGCAGGAATAAATTTCAAAAATCATGTTAGCACGTCTCCTTTATTAGCAAGGAGTGGGGTGGGTTTTATTCCCTTTTTCCCCTTTTTTCTTCCCTTAATTTTTTATTATTTTAAAATTTTTTTAAAATTAAAAATTTAAGGGATACAGCGGTAATTTTATTGAAAAGTTAACAGCAATATTGACAGAATCTGTAAAAAAAGACATATTGTGTGAATTTATATAAGGTTGGAGGACCCAACATCTCGAAAAGAAGTCGAAGACTCAATTCTTAACTCAAAAGTTGGGGGGTCGATATATGAAAGGGTTAATTTCGCAAATCGTCCCCAACCTTTGAGTTTAGTCTCGATTTCATCTCTAACTTTTATTTTGACACCCCACAGCCCCTAACTTTTGAAAAATACACACAAACCGTCCCTATTTCTACTGTTCCGCCAAATTGTCTGCCAAATTTTTATCAAAATGACAATTATATCCCCTATAAACATTTCAAAATTTTTTCAAAAGGTTTAAAATAATAAAAAGCTAAAAAACCGACCCACCCCAACCCCCACCCCCATCCCCACCCCCACGCCGGTCGTAATTCGTGCCGTTGGCCGATAGAATGGTCCATTTCGGCGGCCAAAAGGGGGTGAATCCCCTCGACGAAATGGCAGCAAAATGAGAGGATTCATCCTCTCTGTGCTGCCATTCTGGCAGCAAAAATGCTGTCGGAGATGGCAGTGAAATCGTTGCCATTTCCGGCAGCATTTAAACGTTGAAATGGGGGTGAATCCCCCCATTTCTGCTGCCAGAAAACGGTAGCAATAAGCAAAAACGCTGCCGGAAATGGCAGCGAAATTGCTGCAATTTCCAGTAGCATTTAAACTCAGAAATGGCGGCGAAATCGCTATCATTTCCAGCAGCATTTAAACTCAGGAATGGGGGGTGAATCTCCTCCATTTCGCTGCCCATTTCACTGCCCGCCAGAAAACGACAACAAATGGCAGCATTTAAACTCAAAAATAGAAGGATTCACCCCCATTTCTGCTGCCATTTCTGGCAGCATTTAAACTCAGAAATGGGGGGTAAATCGCCTCCATTTCGCTGCCGACCAGGTAGTAGAAATGCTGCCCGAATGGCAGCACCCCTCCCATTTTGCCCGTGGCAGCAAAATGGGAGGGATTCACCTCCTCCTTTTTGGCCCACATGAATGGACTATTCTGGCGGCCAGCTGCTTGAATTACTATCGGCGGGGATGGGAACGTGAGATGGGTTTGGGTGGGTATGGGGTGGGGTTTTTTTAGTTTTTCATTATTTTAAACCTTTTTTAAAAAATTTAAAATGTTTATGGGGATATAATCGTCATTTCGATAAAAATTTGGTGGAACAGTAGAAATAGAGACAATTTGTGTGTATTTTTCAAAAATTGAGGGTTGTGTGGTGTTAAAACAAAGATTGTGAATAAAATTGAGACTAAACTCAAAGGTTGAGACGATTTGTGAAATCAACCCTTAATTCAATTGGAAATGTTAATAGACGTTAATAAATTGCATGCATTAATTAATTAATCTTTTCAAAAATCATGTTGTTTATTTATACCACATACCCTTCTATAGCCTAGTTGACATTTTGTATTGGATAATAAATATGTGAATACCTCCATATATTTATAATTATCAACACATCCTCTAATTGTTACCTGACGATTACAATTAAAAAATTAGGTAATCTACATCTAACTTCTTTAACCTTTCAACAATTAATAAATCACGTCCCTAATCTTTATTTTTTATTGTGGGGCTCCTCAACCTTTAAACAAATCCGCATTTACATCCCTACAAACGGATTCGGTCTAATTTCATAGTTAACCATCCAATTTTCAATTTGTTTTTTAAAAACAAGGAAAAATCAGCCCCCCTCGTTTTGGCTGCCGACGTATCTGTTAATTGTCAAAAGATTGTAAATGTTAGGTGTAAACCGCCCTAAAAAATTTGACACTTAAAAAGGAGGAAAGTAACAAAATATCTTAACAAACCATAGCCATCAGTTAGTTTTTAAAATTTGAATTACGTAACATAAAGAAATAGCTAAACTACCAGATAATAGCGTCATTAACCAATCTTAACAAAAAGTAACATGACGGTTACATTTAAAAAATTTGACACATACTAAAAATATGATTTAAAATTACGTATAATATTTTCTGTATATTGAAATAATAAAATAAAATAACTAATAGTAATATAATGAGAGTAACCATCCTTGCAAACGGTCAATATGCTTTTTCTATTTTTTTTTTCTTCGCAACCATACTTCAAACTCCTTCTAGGAAGGCAAAGATACAAGTAACAAAAATAAATTTTGATGATGCCAATCACCCTAATGGTGACAGAATTTGCTTGCGAATGATTTAAGTTCCTAAAATGCTAAATTCAGATATGCACGAAAAACAATGACAAGATAAGTGGAAATCAAGTAATGACACACTTCTTTGTAACAGTTTTGCCCTTCAAAACTTTAAATCTCTAATTCAAATGCCTTTTAACAGTTTTGCCCTCTAATTTCTCTCTATAAATTCCTTAAATTTTGTCAACAGGTAAACATGTTAGTTTATGATTACTCGTACAGACCCTTAACCTAAATTTAGACGCAGTTGAAATTAAGTAGTGACATTCCTATTCTAAATCTCTGCAATCATTGTTGAATACACATGCCTGAAACAAAATATTTTCCCGACGCATTTTTCCCCCACCTAAAATAAATAAATAACCCACCTAAAATAAATAAATAAATAAATGGCCAGAGAGAGAGAGAGAGAGAGAGAGAGAGAGAGAGAGAGAGAGAGAGTTGTTCAACTAGGATAATTACTCTCAAGATCCAGGCTTCCCAAGCTTAATAGATCGCCTGTATTAACATATATATCCTCATTCTGCAACAGAATCATTACATTTAGCTCCGTATGCATTTCTAATGGGAAAACTTGTAATGCATCAGATAGGGCGACTCACGAAAAAGAATGTAGTACAAAATTGATTATATTCTGACAACACCAACTACAACGCCTCAAGGGTTGAAACCTTTCGCCAGATAAGAGCTAAACCGTTCGAACCCAATTTTCACTGGTCAGTTAGCTACCACAGGAAATTGCCACACCAAGGGTTCAATGTTTCATTGCTGCAACTATGCCCAGCTCACATCACCAATATAATTTTTATCATCTTCGTCCCGAAATATCAACATCCCACATACAGTACACCGCGCCAACCGTCAGTAAGGGAAACTGCAATACTGCTAACCGTTATCATCCATATAAGAGATCTCAAACAGATAAAACAGATACAGGGAACAACGAGCTGATACTTGTCGTATGCTTGCAGAAATAGCTCATCAAGGTAAAGTGGTTAGTAACATGTTAATTTATTTGCACGGGTTTTAAATGTACCTGTTCCCTTATGTTCCAAGTGATTGACTACCTTCAGCAAAAGATTTGAGACGCTTAATTAGGTTGGTCTTCAGTAACTCCGGAATTTTTGAATTAAACTGTGTCTTTGCACTTGAAATCAGCAGCCTCCTGCAGTCACACCTTGTAATCAGTTGGGGTTGTCCGGTTTGGATGAAAATCAACAAATAAAAATGATTTTAAAAGAATCTCCCTTATTTTCACACGACTATGAACTACTGCAACCAAAATAATTGTTATCTAGAATTCGAAACAGTCCAATACACGTAAATTATTCCTGAAAATTTATGAGACGGCCATGTAGCATAAGGAAAAGAGTCCACAGCAGTGCCATAGAATTTTATGTAGTAATTCATGGAAAGTAAAGGACAAGTTGAGCAGAAATACGGGACAAGCCAATGTAGCCTTTTAATATGTTTCTTTGAACAAACATAATGTGAACAAGAAAGTTAAGAACAAAAAATTGGACGGCTTCTAGAATTGAACATGCATCAAACAGAACCATGATAACTGAGAAGTCTTCGAGAAATTACAACGTGGTTTAATTTATCCAAGCAAACCTACATTTCCCAAGATTCAGATGATTGTCTTTACAGCCTTCTGTTACAGCTTTGGCTCCTTAAATAAAGGTGGAACATTTGCAGTGACTTTTTCTAGATAAATAATATAAACATGTAGAAAAACGTACAGAAACTAGAATGGATAGTGCAGTAACTAGTAGCAATAATATTTACTTCATAATCCCTCCCTTCATCATATAGTCCACAAAGATGGTTAACTCTTGCATGTAAATGTAATAAACGAATTGACGGATGATCGATTTGCTTCACTATTACAAATACATCAGAAATGCAGAACAGAACCGGGGGCGGGGGGGGGGGGGAATGATGAGACTACAAGTAATTGAAGATGGTAAAATTGATCAATTAAGAGCTTGTTTGATGCTCTTTATTTGGGTAATTTATAATGAAGAGAGATGTAGAATGTGTATTGGAAATGTAAAAATGTGTGAAATGTGTGGTTATAATTGAGCAGTTGTTTGATTAAATGTCAAATCAGTGATAAGTAAATTTATAAATTGAGAGAATAAAGAGGATCAAACAACCTATAAAGCTATTCTTAAAAGCAGCATTATTTTGGCTTCACGAGCTTCCTAAAGGGTTTCTACGAGGAACATCTTGATCTATGGTTTCAAGTAATGGCATGCAGAAAAAATTGACTAGCATAAATAGTGCACTATTAATTCCATAATTTCGTTGGTAATCTAAAATAGCTCATGATATAAATCTTTCACCAGCCTATTCAATAACAAATTACCTCCGGACTCCTGTTGTAGCATTGAAGATATGATTTAAAAAAAAAACATATGTAGCAAATGCCTAATAGTCTAATCTTTTAGATGAGAGATGAATCACAAAGTTCAAGTCCCCAGGACCCCAGCCATCTGTTCTTCTAAAATTTCGTGGAAGTGCAAGCCTTTAATGTAAAAACTGATCATGACATGCACGTGAATGAGTGCGTTGAAAATGCAAGTAAAATGAAAATGTATGCATCCCTCTATAATCGATTAAGTTTTTATATGAGATGGCTAACATTAAAATATGAAGGGGAAAAATGGAAGTTGTTCTCATGGATGAAACAAAAACAAATTTTAATCAAACAAGTGATTTAAGTTCTGAAAACTAAAGGTCATATGCATTCAATCTATTAGCAGTCAGGATGTCATCTACATTCAACACATTAGTAGTATAAATAGAGTCCCAAAGTAATTAGTTTGTTATCAACTTTTACTGAATATATTGAAATTATCAAGTCTTGATCAAAGTTCTCTTAAAGTTTCTCCCAGATTTCCCTTAAAAATCTTGGCGCCAATAGCGTTTGGGGTATTCTTAGTTTCCTAGTTCTTTTGTTTAAGGATCAACGGACTTCAAGAAAAGACACGTTACTAAGACCGAACAACAGCTGGAGAAGATGAACATCTGTTGAAGGAGTTCCCAGGGATGAATTCTAGAATCTGCAACAACATATTCCCGACTATGCTCTAGATTGGAACAGTCTAGTCTATTGGGCATCAATGAACCCAATGCCTTACGTCAAATGAGATAAACAAAGATAACCAAATTTTGATGGGTACTTGGATATTGGCGATTTCTTAGATTGGTTACAAATAATTGAGGAATTCTTTGAGTATATAGACATTCTAGAAGGAAAAAGAGTAAGTATGTTTTGTGTAGACTACGTAATGGTGCTGCAGATTGGTGGCAGCAAGTCCAGCACCATCATTGGCTAGAAGGTCAAGAACCTATCCATACTTGACCAGGGATGAAGCCGTTGTTGAGGGGTAAGTTCCTTCCTAGCAGTTAATTTCAAACAATGTATCATAGGTAAATCAAAATTTCAAGCAACTTAGTCAACTCGTTAAACAGTAACAAAGGAGTTTTATTACTAGTGTGCTCAAGAAAATATTCGTGACTATGAAGAACTACCGTCAAGGTATATATGTACGCTAAATGTAGCAATTCGAGAAACGCTTGATTTGAAAATAATTTGGATAATGAATGAGGCTGTTAACTTAGACATGTTGAATCTCATATGGCTAGAGAGGCTGGAAAACTTAAGGCTGCATCTAATCCAAGCTTCTGTCCAAACTATGCCCAGTCTTAACTGTACTTCCCTCAAATCAGGTCATAAATACGTCCACATTTCATACCACATATCCCATTGTAACTAATATTAGAATAGATGGAAAGCCATTCAATGATGAAGAGGACGAAGTAAATAGGAAAGAGGAGAACCTGGCAGTTAATTCTGCTGAAATTAAAGAGGTGGAACATGAGTTATAGAAGAAGAATGAGAGGGAGAACATGAGTCATGAACAAAAGGGATCGATATTTGTTGAAAAGAATATGGTGAATGACATTTGCCCCAACAGCCCAGATTACTTGATGAATGAAAAACAAGCTCTACGTCAGCCTCTTGCTGTCCCTTATCAGTGGAGTGCAGCTGTTGGTGCAAATAATTAAGAAATAGAGGAGTTATTCTTACTAGATGTTCAAGCTAACTTAAAGGAATTCCAAACCAGTTTTGATGAGAGGTATGACGACTGTGTTCTATATGACAGGAGCAGGAACTTATTTAGCAAACTAGTAGATACAAGTATCACAATACCTTTATCATTAAGAATACACTTCCACAAGGATGAAGGTGTGTAATGAAATAAAGTTCATCAATGCATTTGGTAAACATGGAATCTATGACAAGGTTACAGAGAGAAACTGCAGTGAAGAGGGGTTTGGAACAAATCTTTTCATGGCATGATTGTTGGTTTTGGAATAAATATTCTTTTGCTCCGAGGTTAAGCATATTTCCACATTATTGAACTATGCAGTTTGCGCCTTGCAAGTATGGCTACCCAAACGTTTTATCTTGTAGAATCTTTATGAATACCATGGTGAACACAAGGAAGGACATAATGCCAAACTTGACGGCGAGTTTCTCCCAAGGGAGCAGAATTGATGCAATTAATTATGCAGTTAGAAGTCATTTAATTATGCAATTAAGAGTTAGAAGTCATTTAATTATGCAATTAAGAGTGAGTCAACTATTGTAATTAGTTTTGAAAACTAAAGGTCATATACATTCAATCTATTAGTAGTCAAAAGTCATCTACATTTCATGCATTAGCAGTACAAATAGAGTCCCAAAGTCATTAGTTTTATTAAAATGATCAAGTGTAGATCAAAGTTCACTTGAAGTTTTTCCTATTTTCTTAAAAAATCTTGGCTCCAACAGTGTTTGGAGCATTCTTAGTTTCCTGGTTCTTTTGTTTAATATTAATCATAATTGCTAGAAGTAAATCCCAGTTTCTTAGAAGTTGGATGATTTTGACTTGATATAAATCCCAGTTTCTTAGAAGTTGGATGATTTGGACTTGATATGGCTTCTTACATTGTCTCAGTATCGTTCGCGTATCAAGGTGAACCATTAAATGATTGTTTTTATGAAATTGACATGTAGAATAAATCTACAAAGAATTCCACAATAACAAAAGATTCATCAATCATAATCAATGTTTTAGAGACCCAAAACCGACAAGGCTGGCCCAACTGACAAATCGGTTACCAAAAAAACTTGTCGGCTTTCAAGGAAAAAGGCGAACACATTGACCATATGAAATTATCATCAATTTAGAAAAAGTCATCAAGTTAGAAAAAGTCAAAATTTGAATAGAAATTAATTGGCCATTTCCATTTTTAGGCTACAATTTTGGCTTCCAATTTCCCTGATTCTTTCAGCTTTCAAAGTTTCCAATTATCTCTATGTTTCCAATTTCTTTTTTTTTTTTTTAAATGAACATAAGAAAGCACAAGCAAGTTCTTGGATACATTCTGCTGATTTCTTTCTTTCTTTCTCTCCTTTTTTTTTTGTTTTTTTGTTTGGGGGGGGGGGGGGGGAAGGGTTAGTTTTTTAAGTTTGACATTATTATATACATCATTTAATTTGTTAAATGTGTAATTTATAACAAATTAGCTATTGAATTTATTTTCACACTCTATTTGTTTGCAGTATAAAAAAATTTAAGGTTAATTTAATAAATGATAAGTAGTCTTAGACTAGAATTAACCCGACAATTCAATCACTCAGTTAATAGTCAAACTAGTGACCTAACAACCCACCTCCTGGCCCTGGTAGTGTTCGGGTAGAGTATGAAAGTAATAATCATAATCATTACCCAATTTACTTGTGATATCTTTAGATTCAATACCCATATAAAGACTGGGGATATTTTAGCAAGGAATTAACTTTCACAATCTAGTTACTAAGTGATATATTTGAACTATTGTAAGGAAATGAAATTAGTAACTCTGAGAAGCATAAAAAAAAGTATAAAGATATTCATCAAATTTCTTCAAGGTGATCCTTAAATGAGTTAAAAATATTTTATGGGGTTGTTTTAAAGCTTTTATTATACCATTATCAAACCAAAGCGGCACATTTTGAAGGTAGAAGAAGCCTATAAATTTTGAAGTTTGGACTGAATGAGCTGGAGTATTTTGACTCAGCGCCCCTCTCAAACCAAAGCTGGATACTAGAATAGCTTTCATTCAGTCTTCAATCATAAGCTGAAAGAGGTAGAATTCTAGAGAAAATGCACTAGCAATAAATTCAAAAAATAATGCACTAGCAATAAATTCAAAACATATTCAATTTCATAGACCAGTCAGCTGTAAGAATTCCTTCGCCATAACTCGACGTTTAATCCTGAATAAATGATAAATATTTGGACTCTATATTCTAAAAATGAATTGCTTCTTGATGTTTGCAATAATATTATATAGAATATATGTAGAATCAATTCCGCATCAAGTCTAGTATCCCTTTAAGCCAAAGGAAGTTTCCTTATCCATGCCAAATCCGAACATGGCAACCGAACGTAACAACCGTATTTGGTATGTTGCGTTTGCACTTCTTCACTAACAACTTCAATGATTTTGAGAATAGCTAATGTCATTCCAACCGACATGACCAATTTGGACGTTCATAGTAAATATCCCTAGCTCATTGGATTATTATGATGAACCTCAAATATAAAATGACAGCATAAGAGCTTTGTAGTGCCTTATTTTCAATTGGCATCTTAAGGTGCATATCTTCCAAGATTCTTGAGTTATCCTTGCAAAAATTATACTTCTTTTGTCCCACAAAGATATGAGGGTAGATATTATCATACTGATTAAGAATCGGTAGCTAATGTGATTGGAACATTTAATTTTGTGTATTTTTCCATTTTAGCCCTTATGCATAATTAATGATTTGGAATTAACATACATGACGAAAAAAAGATTAATATTGAAATGAGTACAATTAATCAAATTGTGTCCAACAGAATTCCGTGAACACCTTGACTATTTTGCCAAAAAAAAAAATTGATTAATTCATTTTTCACTTTGAAGTTTGGTCCTAGGTATTTTAAGTAGTTAATTAAGTAGGGGAAAACATGGAAAGAAAAAAATTGAACACAAGCTTGATATAGCAACTCGACAATCTTTTTGAGACGGACGAAAATGGAATATTGGACTATCTTTTTGGGATAGACGGATAATAAGTTTTCTACTTCTTAGCATGCAAGGTAGGCATTTCTTTTAATTTATATTCTCTTCAGTTCCATCATCTCACTGTCAACCCAATAAGGCATTTTTTGTTGGGCATTAGCCTCATTTCTCTGCCGCAAGTCTTTGGTAGCACAACCTTTGGTTTGTAGCCCACTTTAAGTAAGTAAACGAAGAGGAAACAAGTATAAGGGAGTTTTACCAAATCTCTAAAATTATATAAAATATGCTTTCTTTACTAGGAAAAAAGGTAGACACTATGGTGTAAAGGCATACGTGTTCTATAGAATCATCCAAAAGAAGTTTGTAGAATACTGCCACAACTAGTTAGACGTTATTGTTTAGGACATGTTAGCAAGCAACTCTAATCAAACAATTCACACCACAAATCTCCACCACCAATTTCCACAAAATCTCTTTCTATTTCAAGTTCAAAATAGAATGCTAACATAGAATTAAGGAATTAATTCAAAAATTCAATCAATGAACACATACACAAGTTCAAGGTTTGAACTGTGAGATCTATTGGGTGCTCCTTGATGGAGAATAGCTCAAACATGACTCTAAAAATTAAGCAAATTTCTTTGAAATGAATCTAGAATAATATTAAGTCAGATTCTTTAACTTCATGGGCATCCTATGCAAACATTTTTCACTAATTTTCATTGCAAAAACTATTAAGTACGTAAGAGGTAGAGCCTAGAGTTAGTACCCACAATTAGAAAAATCTTTTTAACTATGTAACAATTCAAAAAGTAATACCATATAGAAGAGAAGCTCTCATTTGAGTTATTAAATTAGTCCATATTCATACTTACGTTACATAAGAATATTTGTCCATTCACATTATACATGAGTTGCAAATTTTCTTCTTGCACCATTTCCTTATTGATCTTATATAGGCGGCCAGCGAAGACATTGGTTAAGCTCAAAACTCGACCACATAATTTCATTCAAGATTAGAAGAAGATTAACTTTAAATAATGAAGGCTCAATATTGATGCACCTAACCAGAATAGAGTTGTTTTTAGTGAGCACGTCTCCTTAGCATCATTAACGCTGATCTCCATGATTGGCCATGACACAAATAAAAGTCATTTGCTCAACTTGGCAAATTGTTCCTTACTGAGGTCGAGCTTTTGGTGACGTGTCTAGTTCACGCATAGCAGCCTTTCAAGATTCATGTACATCGTCTGCACTCTTTCTATATATCCAATTCATATTTGTGGAATGTGAAAAATCTCACTGCCAAACCATGGTCAATATGGGAAAACTTGGTGTGCCAAAACAGTAAAGATCTTTACAATATTATTACTCACCAAATCAAGTTATAGCCGCAAGAGAAACCACGGAGAATCTAAAGAATGAAAACCCAGTCAAAGAGTATGATCATTAGATATGAGATCTCACGAAAATAAGACTAAATTTGTTTTCACATTCTGATATAGTTAAGATTTACTAGAAGCCACGTCGTGTAAGGGTGTTTGATTCTCATTATAATTTCCATTTTATAATTACCAGCCACCAACTTGACAACTACTCGAATACACGAATTTCAAATATCCATTAAATATCCACCACTCATTTAACCTTATTATAATTTCCAAAAACTATAATGAGAATCAAATATCTTTAAGAAGGTGCTAGAAAATTGAATATTGTTAAGCTTAAGATCGTCCATGCCAAAACTTTTTCCCCTCCCTATTTCTGTCTTTTCTCTATTTTTATCTTATTCTCTCAGTTGTCTCCCCCTTCCCCTCCTCTTTCTGGTGCCGAACGATCAGAAGAGCTTGCAAGCTCTTTAGAAAATTTTCTCCTACCTCTTTCTGATGCCGAACGATCACAAGACCTCGCATGCTCTTAAGAAATCAAAATAAGAGCTCATAAGTTCTTAGAAAACCAGGATTATTCTTGAAATCGATTTATATTCATAAATAATAAGGTGAGGAATATAATAATTTAATCCTTTATTTATACTGTTCAAAATAAATCTAATAAGGAAACAGTCGTATTTAAAAAACAAACTAATAAAGGAAATAATTAAGAGCCACTAGAACAGGTAATAATAGAAATCCTATTTGCATCACTCTTTTTCTAGTTCCTTATGACCTCACGTCATAAAAACTATCAAGCAAAAAGCAATCTAATAATCCAATCATTCATAGTAAAATAAATGCTCTTCCCTTGAGAACAAGAGAAGCCTTTGTAAGCTTCTTTGCCTATAAAACTATGATCACAGATTTGGAGAAGCAACAATAGGTAATTTATAAAACTTACTATTATATAAAGGTAATTTTTGGTAGCCAGGCAACAATTCTAGGTGCATGACACCTAGTCATAGAGCTAATAGACAAATTACTTTACATATAGTGTGCATCAGTATTAAAGAATTAAATATTCAGAAAACTACCATCTGGTGATTGGAAGTTGACCACAAATCTCAATAATTTCAACAAGTCCAATGTTATAGATCCTACAATTTTAAAACTATGAGGATTGAGATAGATGTAATCAATGCGTTCATGTGCCCTAAATAATAGAAAACAGGAACTTAGGACTTGCTTCGTATAGTTTATTTTTTTCATTTATAAATTCACCTACCATTGATTTGACAACTACTCAACAATCACCACACATTTCAAACTTTAATTAAATCTCCACCACTCATTTTCACTCTTTATAAATTCCCTTTATAAATTGACTTTATAAATCTAACTAAACGGGCTCTTAGATACTAAGCGCTTGGTCTTGGGGGATTTTTTTTAAGAAGTGATTTTCTAAAACTAGATTTTCTGGAAGAACTTGTGACGGAGAATTAGAGACAAATTACAGAGATATGTGAATATTTATTTTTTATATAGAATATGTGGTTAGCACTGCTTGAACGGTAACCAGCATTTTAGTTATTTTAAAATCTAAAAAGAACAAGCTCTAAGGCACAGCACCAATTTGCACATAACATGAATTTAAACTCCAAATATGAACAGTTCATAAATTTCATGTGTCCAAAACAGAGATGCAAATACT
The DNA here is from genome assembly GCA_963692815.1 of Nyctanthes arbor-tristis. Classification (NCBI taxonomy): domain Eukaryota; kingdom Viridiplantae; phylum Streptophyta; class Magnoliopsida; order Lamiales; family Oleaceae; genus Nyctanthes; species Nyctanthes arbor-tristis. The sequence goes on from CAVNYN010231381.1 coordinate 34,108, forward strand.
TACTTCTTCTCCTGGCCGTTTAGTGCGGCGCTCCCTGCTTCTAGCGCGCACAGCTTTTTGCTCGAGTGCATGAATTTATAAACTTCATCAGACCAACCACATGATCGCAAAAATAAGGAAGCTTCTTTCCCAATTCTGAAGGATCCAAAAGTTATATTTAAGTAACCGTCTTTGGAAACATATTGTAAGCGATATCCATTTAAATATTCTAATAATTATAGCAAGAAGCAAAGCCTTCCAAAATCAAGACATGAAATGAAGGCTGCAGAATGAAACACACTGTATAATATAAAAATTCAGAAAAGCCAAAGACAAGAAGGCACTCTTTATTTTAGTAAGAGAAGAAACATGAAAAGTATCCACATTTTAGGAAATGAAATTCAGCAAAAGGTTGGGGAAGTGCTACGTTACTCAAATATATACTGCGTTTTCTCTGTCCCACTGTAAAAACTGCTCAAAAATTTATATGACATATTAAATGGCAGGTGACGAAACAATTTAAAAACTTGTCAAATTCTTTTCCTTGATTAAACCCACAAACGTGTGCATACGATAGAAAATAAATTAAAATCTTCAGCAACGAAAATTAACATACAATTCCTTGAAGGCTACCACTTCAGTGCAAGATTGAGCATCTTTGGATAACAAAATACACAGGTCGCCCAGCTTTTTCCTCTTCAATCCTGAGTTGTTATAAAGGTTCCTGCTAAGACCATTCCGCAAATCCTGGAAATCCCGCGTTCTTGATGAGCCCAGCATGGTTTTTGTGCTATTAACTCCACCAGGTT